>LBNU01024978.1:20643-64137 GCA_014162995.1 Artemisia annua | reverse complement strand
ATCACATGTGATATATCACATGTGATACTACATATCACATGTGATATGTAATATCACATGTGATATTTTTTTCGGCCAGGAAAAAAAACGTGAAAAAAACGAAAAAAAAAAAAATTGTCGAAAGTATATCAAATGGCCTGTCTATAGAAAGATAATTAAATGCTCGTCGTAACGGTATATTTTTTTTCGTTTAATGATTAACGGTTTGAAAGATATTAATATTTGAAAAAAAAGGATGAAAGTGGGTTTTTTAAATTGTTGGGATTAATCTCATCCATTAGATCAAACAAAGATGGAGGGAAGATGGATGGTGGAGATTAGTCCCTTTGTATGTAAATAAAGTTTTGTCCTCAAATGATCTTAACTCTATTATATAATAGATAATTCGTAAAGGTTATTGTACTTGAGAGTCATTGTACTTTTTAAAAATGTTCAGTTAGGTCAATGTATAATTTTGTTGTTTATTAAGGTTACCATACTAAAGTTTTTATACTTTTAAGCCATTATACTACTAAAAATATTTATTTAAGCCATTGTATATTTTTATGTTTATTTAAGTCAATAAAATTTTCAAAATATATTATTTGAGTCATCAAAATTGTTAAATATACTATTCACAAATATTTTACATTTTTTTTGCATGTGTGTATTTATTTTTAGGTTTGTTTTTAGATGTTTAATGTATTTCATTTTAAATTATGTATCATCATTAATTACTATGGACACATATTTCAACATTATGTCTGCGCATATCGGATCTAAATAGTTTTTAAGCTAAAACGGTCATCAAATTTCATATTTATAAATGTACACTTTTGATGTCGTCCAAATGCAACTGCTTGCCTTTCGCCTTTTATGTCCATTGTTATATTTAAATTAACAAAATTAAACATGTCACTCATCAATAAAATAAAAACACGCATTATGTTCAAATATTTAGCATCCATCAGTAATCTTAATACATATTTTGTAATTTATAACACCACACTTTTTAATACAACCATGAATAATGAACACGTAAATACAAGATATACAGAAAATTCTTTTGATTGACAAATTTGATAATCTAAGTAACATGTCTTGGCAAGTTTAATGACTTGTACAAATATAAAAGTGTGTAGTGACTCGAATAAATACTTTTGAGTAAGAGAGGTGATTTGTACATTTTTAGAATTGATTAGGACACTCAAATTTAGAGTGTTTTGACATCTATACCCTTACAGAACCGAGAACCGAAAATATGGAAAAAGTGGGACCAAGAACTGTCCCAAGTTCTTCGGTATGGTTCCGGTACGGGAACTTTCGGTAATTCCCACAAGAACCTAAGTATTTAAATAATTTATTTTTTTCGTCGTCGAGCATTTATGAAGACATGCTAATAATGCTATAACAATACAAATACACACAAAAATGTCTCTAATAATGCTATAACAATACAAATACACTCAATAATNAACCCTATAAAATTTAATATTTTCAAAGTAGTCGGTTCTTTCGGGAAAGTACCAGGACCAGACGGTTCCGACCCGAACCGTCCTGAGAACATAAAATTTGGAATTTTAAGAACCAAGAACCGTACCATGGTTCTAATATACGGTTCAATTTTGGTACGGTACCGGTACAATTCATCGGTTCTTTTGGACACCCCTACTTTGAGTAATATAGTGGTCCCCTTGCATAAAACTATTAGAACAATAATCTTAACAAACAAAAGAAAATTGTAAGTGACTCAAATAAACATTTTTCAAAAGTAGACACTTGAGTGCAAATAATGCAATTGATAGATAACCGAACCCACATAGCTCGTTGAGCAAATACGGGTTGGGTAAAATATTTGACCCCTACATACGGTGCTGTAAAAAGTTAAAAAGATGATATCCACCGGTGAGTGGATCCTTTGACCCGCCCATCTTCCCTCTTTTATCCCCGTTCATATCACTTGAAGATAGCAACCGGTTAAACCACCAACTGAACCTCCTCCGTTTTATCAGGTTTGGTATTTCTTCATCTTAGACATTTTATTCTTTTTATAACTAATCTCTTATATATATATAATAAAACAAAACCCCTAGTGGGTACTTTGTCATTTTGAAAAAAAAGAATATTTCTTTATTGGGTAATATGTTAATTATTATTTAATTTATAAGTTTTTAAATTCGTTTTGTTGATATACTATATACAAGTAGAAGATAAATACAAAAAATATAGATAAGATTTAAATGATTATCTTTAATCATAAAAAACTACAATTAAAAATCATAAATCAAGCAAAATAAAAATTAAATTATTTGTTTTTTAATAAATAAAAATATATCATTCAAAATTTTTAAAAAAAAAACCCGCGCGTGCGCGGGCATTATAACTAGTGTTAGATAAATTAAATAAGAAATGACTCAAAAGTCAAAACAGTATTGTTTCCCCCTATTAAGAATCATGCTGGATTGCTTATATTTTAGTCTTATGTTTCTGCTTATTAATAAGCACGTTAGCAAATAATGTTTGTGTTTGCTTATTTCGTTATAACGATTGCAGCTTGACAAAAAAAAAAAGAAATTTTAAATCCAAATAGTTTATAATATTCCTTCAAGCATTTTGAAATAAGAGTGTCCGAAGTTTGTATTGAAAAGCTAAGCTGATTTTTATGCCCCAAAATAAGCCGAAACAGTTTGGAGGAGCCAAACACTTCAAACGTCATACTGCTAAGACAATTATATATCTAACTCTATTTATCTCAAATTGGTTTTGCCGCATTGCCAGGGTAGTATGTCGTTAGATAGAATCAGCAACATTCCTTCAAGCATCATAGAAAATATTTTATGTCTTTTACCAATTAAAGAGGCGGTGAGGACATGTATCCTCTCTAGGAATTGGAGGTACAATTGGAACAAAATCCCCAAACTTGAGTTTAGTGAGCATACATTTAAAGAATCAACCGATGAGAATGAGGCATCTGTTTTCGAAGAAACCTTTGACATACCAAATCAGAGAAATAAAATGACTAGAAGGTGTAAAATGTTCTACGCTATATACCAAGTTCTGTTATCACACCATGGCCCAATACACGAGTTCATTCTTTATGTGAGTGGAGATGTTACCTGTGTTGAAATCGACCAAATAATATCTTATTTCGCGCGGCAGAATACTCTCAAGAAGTTTACACTTGAATTGCATACTTCACGGCTCAAGTTACCCTTATCTATTTTCTCATTGCGTCAGTTAACGGACATATCTCTCGTGAATTGTGATATTTACCTTCCACCAACAAAGTATCAGTTTCATAGCCTTGAAAGCTTAAGCTTGATCAATGTAAAAACTAGTACAAAAACGCTTCTACATTTCATATCTAGCTCTCCACTACTTAAGAGCTTCAGTCTGGTAAGTTGTTGCCATAATATATCAATGCTCATAGGCTTTTATAACTTATCTTAATATTTTATGTTCGTACAGCATATAAATTTTCATAATACCCTCTTTGATGACACTACCACCCTTATTGAGCTATTCGAGTGTTTGCTTCCAGTTGAGAATCTGACTATTTCGAGTGGGGCCATTCAGGTATGTATTTTATTTATGTGATATACAGTTGAATTGAATAACAAACTTTGTGTGTCATATTGTTCTAGTGGTTTGTCAAAGATGGGGTTCCAAAAAAGCTTCCAATGTCATTAGTCAACCTCAAAGACTTCTGTTACGAAGATATGTGGTTCATTGATTCCTATGATTTACCTTTTCTTGTTACTTTGATGAGAAGCTCCCCGAAGTTGGAGAAAATTAAGTTACATGTAAATAACATAAAATTCACATGCTGTCCTTATTTGTATTGATTCTTATAACATGATACATTGACACAAGAAATGCCAACAGATATTCCCTCAAGAGGAAGACCTTGGTTATTGGAAATCTAAAGCCAACTCTGTTAGCCTCAAAGATTATTCAGACATTTGGTTGGAGCATTTGATGGATTTGGAGATTGATAATTTCAGCAACTTGAAGACAGAGTTGGAGTTTGTGAAGCTTATGTTGGCAAAGTCACCCGTTCTGAAAAAGTTGAAGATATATCTCATGGATAATGTTACTAAGGATGAAGAGATGGTGATATTAAGAATTCTTTTACGCTCTCCACGCGCATCACCACTCGTAGAAATTATTGTTGAGAGCATTTGCTAACTATGAAAATTGAACTTGAGTTTGTATTTGTAGTTGTTGTGGCTCAGTCTCACCGTTGCATGGAGCTCAGGTTGGGTCTTGGTGTGGTTCTTTATCCCTGAGCGAAAACAAATTTGATCTCTTTAGCCAAAACAATTCTTATAGATAATAATCTTAGGAATCAACTACATTATGGGTATGTTTGGCGAAAGTAACTGTTTGCTGGAACTGGTGCTGGTGCCGGAGATGGTGCTGGAGATTATAAAAATAGATTATTTTTATAAGCTACATGAAGTAACCTTTAGTTTTAAGAGATTATGGAAGATTATTTTTTTTAGAATCTCTTATAAGTTATGTCTGACAAACAAAGATTATCTTTTAGGTAGCTTATTTTTTGAAAAAATAAGCACAATCTCTCAACAATCTTGTGTGCCAAACATAGCCTCAATCTTGTGTGCCAAACATAGCCTATGTAATATTCTTGAAAACTGATGAAATATTACCTATGTTAACTCCCCAAGTATTAAAACTAGACAATAGACATAACAATGTTGAGTGACAAATAAACACTTTTTATATAGTTGAATGCGAAATACGAGTAGTTGAGATGATTGACAAATTAATTATTTTAATATATTTTCAATGACAAATGCTTTACACATCTTAATATATATATTATTTCTTGAATTCTTGAATTTCATTTGGGTTCCCTGTTGTTTGTTGATCGTGTGATGGTGAAGCTCAATGAAGGAATTGAAGTCGTGTGGCAAAAACAAATAGTTTGCTCAAGGGATTGTCTTAAAAGAAATGGATGGGGCTTGATTGGAGCTCTTTCAGGCCATAAATTTTCATTCAACTAGTTGGAAGCTTTGTTCAAAAAACCAAACTAGTTGGAAGCTTCTTGGCTTTGTAGTTTAGTATTCACTTGATTGGTGCCTGAGCCTGAGGGTCTGTTCAAGCTCACTAATAAATCAAAAAGAGCCACACTTACATACACCAACCTAATTACTAATGAGCTAAAAAATCAGTTAATATAAACTACACTAGCTAAACCTATCCAAATTCCAAACAACTTTCAAACTCAAATGTAAAACAACAATACAGACACACAAATATACGACTTTCAATAAATATTTTGAAACCCGGTTTGACCCGGCCGGGTCAACCAGTTGAACCGGTTCCGGAACAAAAACAGGTCCAAACTAGTGTTTAGACACAAGGTTTATGCTGATATTTACAGCAAAAATAGTGTTTCGACGGCAGAAAAATGGGTATTTGGACATGTGTATCGGATAAAACCGGGTTGACCCGGCGGTCGAACCGGTTGAGCTGCGAAACGGGACCCGGTTTTCTTGTAACAGCAGCATAAGAATAAGAAGGGAGTGGGTGATAGATCAAGGAAAAAGTTGTGACAGACGTTCTCGGAACAAACATCTAACATAAAATTAATTATGAATAATGATGTTAATTTGTTCCAAAACATCTGTTACAACAACTCCCTCAAACTTATCTCCCAATCCCTTGTCTCCCAGATTCAAATCATATTTAAGGATTGAAAAAGTAAGAGAAAGAACAAACAGAGATGAAGAAGAGAATAAAATAATAGATGATGTGAATTAGGGTTCTACAAAGGCTTTTGTAGGCGTGGGTATATATAGGTGTGAAGGGTAAATACTCCGTGGTCAAAAGTGAGGAGATGCCCTAGTAAGAAAACGCGTAAAAGGAAACAAAAAGCCCAGATAGAACTTTTATCTTTTTCTTTAGTAAATTGCAAATATTGTCCTTATAGTTTGGCCACGTTTCGTCTCTAACATTTTGAAAGTGCAAGCATCGATTCTGTGAGAAACTTTCGATTGCAATTTTCGTCCCTCGATTGCAGGTTTTGACAAGGGCATTAGTCATTTTACTTTGGATACGGACGAAAACTGTAACACAAAGTTCCCCATAGAACGGTGCCTGCACTTTTGAAAAGTTAGAGACGAAACCTGCAATTTGACTAAACAACAAAGAGGATTTTTGCAGTTTACTCTTTTTTTCATAAACTTGCAAGATTTATGTATTTGATTTTCATCAAATTCAAAAGGTCACTGATTGACATGACTAACTGGTATGTTTAATGTTATGTCTAATCTATGTGTCATCATCTAGTTGATAAAAACAGAGACGCATTTTGAAAAATCAATAGACCACTACAACTTCAATTTAAGCACAATACTGTAATAGTAGTCACATTTTTAGGTTTGTAAATCATTTCTCATTCCAAAAATGTCACTTTTTGCAAAGTAATATCGCATTAGAAAAAAATATATTTTCAAAAATGATCTGGCTAGACCAATAGATTGTACGATTCCACTAATTTTTTAACACGTGTCAAAATATATATATTTGGTTGTTGGTGTTTTTGCTAGACCGACGGTTATGTTTTCCGCTAGACCGTATTTTTTGTTTGACAACTTTTTCTCCTTTTGCTTAAAAAAAACAAACACACAAATAAATAAATAAATAAATAAGAGGGTCTATTTTTATTTTTTTCCGGAAAAAACTAAAGTAATCGCACAAAAATACGGGTTGGCAAAAACCATAGACGCCTTTCTAGAAAAAACTCAAACAGCCAAATAATTTTTTTGCCACGTGTTAAGAAATTAGTCGAGTCACACGCTCTATTGGTGTAGCAATACTATTTTTGGAAAATGAGTTTTCGTTACTAATATTTGATCCATTTGAAATTTGCTCTTTCAACAAAAGGTGTAGATTGGTGGGAACACCCTGAAATTTGCTCTTTGATTTTATTGCAAAAGTTTTTAAAGTTGTTTGTTCACAATTTCACATGGCTTTTAACCTCGAGTGTATAAATTACGCCACCTAAATGTGCTTTTCCTTTTTTGGGAAAACGACTTATTAGCATAAGGATTTTCAACCTTTATCTGTATTTATTTGCACTTCTACAGTTGATACTTGATATACTCCCTCCATCCTAATTTTATTGTCCACGTTTCCTTTTTGGGATATCCCAATTTACTTATCCATTACTAAAAATAGATAGGGAAGTTTAACCAAGTTTACTATATTACTCTTGTTTAAAATTATTATTACATATCTTAAAGAAGACTTTAATTAATTATCTAAGGGCAAAATTGTCATTCTGTCAAAAAGTAAGAAAGAGAAAGCTGTAATAAATGTACTTTTCTTAAACTGTGTATTTTTTGTCTAATGCAGAAACAGAGTTTGTTGACGACACGGATTTCGACATGGAGTCACATTCAGAAATTCCAACAGATGGCCCAGCAACAGTAGAAATGGTTAATGCTACGAAAGAAAATTTTGATGAGGGTGACCTTGACAAGTTTCAACAACTATTATTAGACGCGGAGAAGCCACTTTATGAAGGATGTCCTGACTTCACAAAGTTTTCCGCAATAGTTAAACTACTCAACTTGAAGGGTAAGTATGGAGCTTATGATAAGTTCTTTACTGAATTACTAGGATTGATTAAAAAAATGCTACCAGCTGGTAATGAAATGGTTGAAAAAACTTATTAGGCCAAAAAACTAATGAAAATGATGGGATCAGGATACGAAAAGATACATATATGTAGCAATAACTGCATTCTTTACTGGAAGACTAACAAGGAGTTGACTGTTTGTCCAACTTGTGGGATATCAAGATGGAAGGTGGATAATAAGACACGTAAAGTGTATGAAAACACTCCGGCAAAGGTAATGTGGTACTTTCCAATTATACCAAGACTGCAACGACTCTTTAAGTTAGAGAGTATTTCAGAAGATCTAAGGTGGCACGCAACAAGGAAGGTAACAGATGGTGTTTTACGTCACCCTGCAGATTCACAGGCATGGCGTACCATAGATGAAAAATTCCCCCAGTTTGCCAAAGATCCGAGAAATCTACGGCTAGGAATATCGGCTGATGGGGTTGACGTCAACTCAGGAACTAGGCATCACAGTGTATGGCCAGTTTTATCTGTCATATACAACCTTCCTCCATGGTTGTGTATGAAAAGAAAGTTTATCATGCTTTCGGTTTTGATATCGGGATACCCGGGAAATGATATTGATGTATTTTTAGAACCGTTGGTTAATGATCTGCAAACCTTATTTAATGACGGGGTTGATACATATGATGATTTTACAAAAGAAAAGTTTAAACTGCGTGCCGCTGTGTTGTGGACGATAAATGATTACCATGCACTTGGTACATTATGTGGCTGCCCATACAGTGGATTCAAAGGTTGTGTAGTATGTGGGAAAGATACACACTGTGTTAGACTTTCGGCCTCATCCAAGCAAAGTTATGTTGGACACAGACGATATCTACCATATGGCCATGCGTTCAGAAGGCAAGCGGCGGCATTTGATGGAAAAGAAGAACCTTTGCCTGCTCCAACTCCATTGACTGGGGAACAAATATACAATGAGGTACAACTAATTGCAAATAAATGGGGAAAAGGCAAACGAACAAACAATAACACCTCGAATAACCAAGAAGATACGAGAGGCAGAGGTGGGAAGATTACAAAGCAGAAAAGGAAAACAACAGAAGCAGAGGGTAGTGCAAGCCAACTAAATGAACCATATTGGAAGAAATTCAACATTTGGTATCGAAAGCTAAAGTATTGGAGGCATAATGCTGTTCCACATTGTATTGACTTCATGCATGTAGAAAAGAATGTTGCTGAGAGTCTAGTCGGAACTTTGCTGAATGTTGCTGGAAAGACAAAAGATGGAATGAATGCTCGATTGGATCTTGAAGAGTTGGGGATAAAAAAAGAGTTGTTTGCTAAGAATGAAGCAGACAAAACAACACTACCTCCAGCAGGTTACACATTAACCAATGCTGAAAAAGACATCTTTTGTGAAACGTTAAGAAACATCAGGGTACCACAAGGCTATTGTTCAAATTTCTCTAGTTTGGTCAGCCAAAATGATAAGAAGCTCATTGGCTTTAAATCGCATGACTATCACATGCTAATGCAAGAGTTTTTGCCCGTTGCTATACGTACAATCATGCACCCACCCACACGATTTGCTATTATCAGGTTTTGCTTTTTCTTTAAAGCTATATGTAGGAAAGAAATCATCTTGAGCGAACTAGATAAGATTCAACACGAACTTGTTGTGACACTGTGCCTTCTCGAGAAGTACTTTCCTCCGTCATTTTTTGATATTATGATACACTTGACAGTGCACCTAACTAGGGAGGTAAAAATATGTGGTCCCGTATGCTTTCGGTGGATGTATCCCTTCGAAAGATGTATGAAGGTTATTAAAGGACATGTGCGAAACAGAAATAGACCAGAGGGATGCATTGCTGAGGAGACTATCGCGGAAGAAACAATAGAGTTTTTTAGCGAGTATCATAAAACCATGAAAACTATCGGTATCCCACCTGATAAACATGTAACCAATGAAAATGAGGATGGAAAGCCATTGTCGGCCGGCAAATCAAATGTACTTTCCGGAGACGTCTTTCAGAAAGCACATTTGTATGTAATACAGAATACAGATGAAATTGTGCCGTATATCGAGTAAGTATTACTAACACATACATGTCTATTTCGTTGCTTAAAATGTTGTATCAGATATAATAATCAAATACATTGTTTTGTTTCAGGAGACACAAGCAATTTTTGAAAACAAAATACCCGGGTAGAAAAGTGGCATTGCTGGAGCATGAGCACACTAAATCTTTTGCTACGTGGTTACACAAAGAGGTAATCACTCGTATGTGTTGTTTATACTAATAGTTTATTTTTGATAAATATAAGTGAGTTGTTCCTGCACTTTAAAGGTAACATGTACTTGTAATGAAATTCAGGTTGAGAGAGAGTTAGCAATATCCAAAGATAGTGTATCAGAAACTGTGAGGTGGATATCATTTGGACCACGCGCCACCATAGTGAAATACGAGGCATATAACATCAATGGGTATACATTTCGTACGAAAAGTAATGATGGCATAGTTTACCAGAACAGTGGGGTTAGTGTTGAGGCAGCAGATATTCACATATCGAAGGAAGTTTCAACCACAAGAAAAGCATATTATTATGGGGTTTTACAAGAGATATGGGTACTAGATTACCATTGCAGGCAAATTCCTCTTTTCAAATGTGATTGGGTTAATTCAAAAAAAGGTGGGGTCAAACGCGATAATCTTGGTTATACATTGGTAGACCTGAATAGTATAGGCCACAAGGATGATCCGTTCATATTAGCCTCACAAGCACAACAAGTGTTTTATGTGAAAGACCCGGCAAATTGTAAGTTGTCTATTGTCTTTAAAACACCTAACAAGAATTACAAAGAAACGTATGACGATGTCGATGAGGAATTTAGTACAGTCATTCACGAGCAAAATGATAACGTACTGCCGGTAGTAAATCTACAAGCAAAGGATACCTACTATCGAACCGACTGTGAAGGTATTGTTATACGAAAATCAAAGTGAAGCAAATGTCATTCTCAAGCTGCAACACTCTGTTTAGGGATTTATTTTTTGTCTGCAGAACCTATTTAAGCTTTTGTTTTGCTGCAAATACTCTTTTAAAGGATTTATGTTGTTGTTGTTGTTGTTGTTGTTGTTGTATTAATTGTTAAGTTCGTACTTGCGAATACTCTTTTAAATTAAAGGATTCCAGATTATACAAAACTATAACTTCTAGCAGCATAAACTGTGTACTAGCCGTATTAACTATGTACTAGCAGTAGTACATAGTTAGCACTGCTAGTACACAGTTTATCATAAATGTGTGACCATATGTATCGAATTGTGACTACGCTTGAATATTGTGTGACAAAATATGACTATGATTTAGTCACACAAAAACTCAATGTGACTAATATCAAGGTTAATGATAACTGACTTCCCATTGTGCTATAAATAATAGTCACGTGAATACTTCACAATGTGACTATTTTGAATGTATTGGTCACATATAATACCCTTATAACGTGGCCATAAACATCCTATTGATACACATTTGTGATATGGTGTGACTATTGTAAAGCCTATAGTCACATGATCGTGCTTCAAATAACTGTGACTATACACATTAGGATTTGGCAAGCAAACACACGTTAAACTTTAGACACACATATTAACTTACGTGACCATATGTGTCGAATTTTCGTTACACTTAATCATGTTTGTATGGTTTTGTGTCACCATATATGACATTTGGTCACACTCTTCAAGTGTGTGACATATATTTGTCACTCTTAAATGCATTTCGTGACTAACGCTTCAAACTGAATTTTTAGTTGTCACACATTTCAAATTCATATGTGGCTAACTATTCAGCAAAGAATAGCAGTCACGTTTATATAATGTGTGACAAAATTGACTATATAATTTAGCCACATACACAAGTACTTCGTGTGACCATATATCTTCTTTGGTCACACTGGTCAATTGTGTGACATATATTTGTCACATATGTATATCTATAGCGTGACTAATGTTTCGAGCTGATTTGCATCGGTCACACGTCCCAAATTAAACGTGACTAAATGATGGAAAAATATTTACCAGTTACCCTCTAGTCACATATATACACAAATGCGTGACAAATATTTTACGAAATGGTCACACAAATCGGTTCAAGTGTGGCTGTTTATTTAACGCTGGTACATTTAGTCACGCAAAAATGTCACAGTGTGACCGTTCAAAAACGACCATGTGTGACGAAAGGTCATTTTTGGCCTAGTGAATAGGGGACCTTAACATGGCAATGCGGTAACTTAAGCAATGTACTTGAATTTAATACTTTGGCCCATATGAAAATGATGATGTTGCAATGTATTCTCCCCCGTGGAATTTGAAATTAAAATATTGAATTGAAAACGGTGCTATGAAAACTCACCTAGTAAGTCGTGAATAGTGGTCCGGTAACTCTAACCGCAACCTAAATAAGTACCACGTCTTAGGTTTGAAAGCAAGGTCGTGCAATAATGTCGTGTATGCAATTTTATAAAAAGTTATATCATCCGTACATGTTTGCAATAAAGTTTAGTGAATAAAAATGTAGTTACATCAAGGTTCCCGTTTAATAGTCAAAGTATACCTTTATGTAGTGTAACTAGTTCATCTCGTAATTAAACTTTAGTCGTCTCGTTAATAAGTATTTTAGAAAATCTCCAACTCGTCTAACAAGTATTAATAAAATGCTATGACTTTCGTGTAGGTTGTTTTGGCTAATTCTGACTCTAAGGTGTCCGAAAACCATTTTTGAAATTTCTAACAGCTTGTTATTATATCAAAAAAGCTGTCAAATTTGTATTTTCCGACAAAAGCTTCTGCAAGTCATAACTTTCTCGTTTTAGCTCCGTTTTAGACATTCTAAATATTCCCGCGAACGTATATGGGTACACTAATCTATTTTTAGTGTCTCGGATAGTCGGTTTACCATTTGAAGTCCAGTTTTACTTCTTAAAAAGTTCTAACAGCAACATCATTTTCAGAAAAGTAATTCTTGTTGTCTAACTCAAACTACCGTAGCTTATTCGTTTTAAGTCCGTTTTTATCCGTTCAAGCGACCACATTTTCGTAATAGAGTCTATTTTCTATATCTTTGGTCTAATCTTGATAAAAAAAAATACCATTGATTTTTCTGTTTTAACTGAAACGGAACAGCCCTTATTAATTAGTGTTAAAAACGTGTTTTCTTAGTTTCTAATACCATAAATCAACCCAATATCAACTTAAAATCTATTCTAACTCTTCGAAAATATTTCAAAAGTGTTATGTAATTTATGTGTTCATAGTGACATCAAGATTATGGCACCTCAAAATAGTTGTCAACTTATTATAAAATTTATAAACATGTACATGGTGATAATAATATGTATGTAAATATGGAACTAAGCTTAAATAACTTTGTAAAATACATGTACAAGATGTATAAAAGTATTGAAAATAGTTTGTGAATCTTACTTGATATTTATTGTGAATTGTGGTAGTGATGATGATGAACACTAATGTACCCAAATAAGCTTCTTGAACACATATCTTGAACCAATGATGGATTGTTGGTGTTTGTGGACTCGACAGTCAACAAGAAAAAAAGAGAGAAACAAGTTGGTGTTGCGTTGTTTTTCAAAGACTAAAAAAAAACTTTGTTTAGTTTATGAAATGAAATGAGATGGAAGTGTTTCATATATATATATATATANTTATGTCCCCAAGTTGTAAGTATTAGTTAGTTTATGTATACATTAGGTGTTACCGGGTACCGAGTTAACTAGAAATAAATCATGACGAGATAAAATAAGATATGATGGAGTTGTAAAAATTGTAAAATCATATTCCTTGCAAGAATCAGGCATTAGAATAATTGTCGTGTTGAAATATCGTAACCCGACGAAATTATTAACGTATATCGTAAAATATAGCAACAGGTCTCAAAACACCGGGTAAATTAATAATATAATTTTTATATCATTATAATAAGTATGAGAATATATCAGGACCATAGTCGGGAGTGTCGGATGTGTTAGTCACATTTATTGATCGCGTGTTAACGTTTATTTAAGTGTAAATATACGTGAAATGTCAAATATACGAAAAATGTTAATTTGATAAACCTACGAGTGGAATAGTATTCAAATGTCATTGTGATAATATATAGACAATTTCTAGTCCATATGAAGTGTCCCTACTAATGATGCATGAATTCGCAGCTAAACCAAACTGGTTACGCGAATTTGAATACCCGTAAACTAGGTTTACAGTGAAATTAATGATGTTCATGAATAATGTTTTTCTTCCGAGAATGAATATTGTCATGTGAATAGTAAAATTTCTGAACACTTCTCAAAGTCACAAACTGACTCCGAAAACGATGAATAGTTAAATGATGAATAGTGATCGGTGAATAGTAACTTGTGAATAGTAAATTGTCGAGGTTTGGAAAATGACCTGAAATTGTGAGTTGTGACAGTCGCCCACCCAAAAATGAATTCAGTCCCTGAATTCAGCTGGTGTTGTTCTCTAAAGTAGACTCGATGAAAAGATGTGGGTATTTGAGTCGCATCTGGTCTTCCCGCTCCCAAGTAAACTTGGGACCCCTTCGAGAATTCCAGCGAACTTTCTCGATAGGAATTCGACTTTGCTTCAACTGCTTGACCTTGCGGTCCATGATTTGTTGGTTTGTCCACCAATTTAAGCTTATTGTCGAGTTGAATTTCTTCTAATGGAGTGGAATGAAATACGATACAAGTGATTCATTTGGAAGGCACTTCCTGAGGTTAGAAATGTGAGATAGGTTATATGTTGCTGAACTCTGACGGAAACTCAAGTTTGTATTCCAGCCGGTCGATCCTAAATAGAATCTTAAATGGTCCAATACCGAGGGTTCAATCTCTCGTGTTACCAAAATTGTGTCATGCCTTTCCAAGGCAAGGCTTTCAACATAGTTCGTTCTCTCACTCGAATCTAGATGGTTTGCTGCTTAGGGATACCCAATCCGAATGATGTGCGTCATGCACCAACGTAACTTCTATCGGTTTCTTATCGCTTGTAACAGATTCTTGACTTGTAAAATTTCCTTTTTTGTTTCCCGATTTAGTTCTAGGCTGGTGAATTTAACTTTCCGATTTCGGTCTGTAAATGGGTAAATGGGTACTTCGACCATAAGGTGTCTTAAATGGTGCAATCTTTATATTTCGGTGATGGCTATTGCTGAAGGTGAAATCCGTCAATATCGAAATATTATCCTAATCATTCCAAGATTGGTTATACGGTGATGAGTACGTCCCATAGTGATTAGATAGTTCTCTTCAAGGTTCATTGGTATGAGAATGGTAGAGCGTGTATATCCGATTGGAAAGGAATATCTTAAGGAGTTGCCAGCAGTTTGAGGGGTACCGTCTATCCTTTCGTCGCCTCCCTATGTCATGAAATACTCGTCGTAAATGGGAAGTCTCTCCTAGAGAAGCCAATGGTAAGAAAAATCCAACTTAATGGTTGCGTGAGAGGCGAGTGGTGTAAGTATCCAGGGAGGGTTTGTCACAAGGGTTGCTTATGAAAGATTTTATTTGTTTACAAAACTTTTGAATGAAGATTGTTATTAATAATTCTTGAAAAGGTGATTATTTTCTTCATGGCATAATCCTTCCTGAATTATACATAGGTTATCAGGCTATGTATAATTGAGGACTAATGATGCGATGCTTGGTTTAGTCAAAATATTACTTTTCTCAAAAGTTTTTAGATGATGTTCAACGTGTTGTTGTGAAAAATGGTATCCTAGATATTTCCTTTCAAAGTAACATGAAAATTGTTTCACGAAATGGTAGTAATTACTTGATATAATGACGGAAAATCGATTTCCAGGGTGGTAACTGTAACACCCCGACCCGACAAGGGTAAAGATGTCACAATAATATGGTGTTACATCAGAACAAAAAGAACAAATCAAAAGCGGAAGTCTTAAATAAATTACTTACTCTAAATGACTATGGTCAAAATCATCACTCAGCTCTACTCTCAATCCCCATATAAGCTATCCCAAAAGCTATCTTGAATACCTGCCGCGGAGAAAAGAAAATGCGGCTGAGCTACAAAAGCTCAGTGAACGGATATAACAATAGAAAACTGAAATAAATACCGAAGTACAGAAGATATAATTTTGAGAAACATATTTAGGTTTAACAGATAATACAGAAATGTAAAGTGTAGGTTAACTAAGGAATCTATACAGTCACCTGTATAAACAGAATCAGAAACCAAAATAATACCATGAGCTCAGAAACATATCATTATCGTATCACCGTCAAATCATAAATTATACAAGGAGTAGCTAGCTCCACTGTACCGAAAGTGAAAGGAGTACATTGCACGTACAACCAGTCACTAAACAGAATCATATCATATCATAACAGAAAACAGATCTAGGATGCATCCATACGCCCCTGAAAATTAGTGCACATTCATATATAACGGAAGGGACGTGGCAGAACATCACTCTACTGCCCTAGAGTCATGCCATAGGTGCATCTATGACACGGACATGGAACCCCCATGCCTAGTGAAGCTCATGTAACTTAAGGTTCATAAACAAAAGGTTCAAAACATAGTTGTCATATCAGAAGGTTCAGATAGCAAGGTTTATCATAACAGAGGTTTCAAACAGAGGGTTTATATCAAAGGTTCATATCACAAAGGAAACCTTAAGGATAAGGTCAGAATATCCGTACCTCAAAAGCAAAGCTGACAGAGTAGAAAGATCAAATGACGGAATAGTACTCTTCTTCAGAAATCTACACACGATGTGTTACTCATTAATATCTTATTCAATTATTTACTTATTTCATATTCCATATTAATTCTAGGGTTTACATAAATATTTAGGTTAAATATTTAATAACTTGTTAATATGGTTTTATGGTTTAAAGTGTACTTATATTAAAGTAAAGGGTTTTAATTATAAATATCACAAGTTTTACATATTATCCAAGTTATTCCCTTAGCTTTCATATTTTATGAGTTAATCCATATATTTTAGTAATTTACACTTTACACCCTTTAAGTTACAAAATTACAATTTGAACTCCTTAATTATATAATTTACCAAATAAATCTTTTAAATATCATAATTACATTTTATACCCCTATACATACTTTATACGAGTTACCCTTTATAATTTATAGTTTATAAAATTAACCCTCAAGTTTCAATATTTACAAAACACACCCTTAACTTTTATAAATCCAATCAGTTTAATATTAAATTCACAAACCCTAACCCTACTTTCTTCCAATCATTACTAGGATTAATAATAACCTTAAACATCATTATTACACCAAATCCAACTCCAAAACCCTAACCCTAGCTCCCCCGTTTTTCTTTTTCTTTTATATTATTTTTCTTTATTAAACCAATTTACAAAATAACTCCAAACAATTATTCTAAGCTTCGAAAATCATAAGACCTATTTTTCTAGTGTTACATGATATATAGGAGACAAGAATAAAATATAAACATGGCTCAAAAAATCTCATAGAAGTTTTCATATTAATAGTTCGATTTTTAGGGTTTATGTTTCATATTAATTCGTACGATCAAATAAGCATGCATGATTCGATTCTACTATTTTATACTGATAATATATGATATATAAGATACTATAAAAATACCATAATGATTTTAGAACGTGTGGATTAAGCAGAACGATTTCTTCCTCTCGGCTAGGTTTAATCGACACAAAATAAAACTGCTAGCTTGATTCGATCTTCCACAATTGCAAACACTATTTTTCTATCCTTCTTAGAACTTGTACAAGACCAGGAAAAATACCTTGGAGCCTTATAAAAAGTTGAGTCGACTGTTTGGTTTTTTTAGGTATACGACTTGTTTTAAAAGTCGGTTTAGAGTTTTGTAAAATAAATAAACGTGTATAAATATTATATAATGGATAAAATACTTATCTTGCGCTGCAATATATTGTGATAAGTCCAAATTAAAATATTATTTCCTATTTATTTGGGATTTGTTTCTTAATTATAAATACATATATATAATTAAATAAAATCGACATAATTAAATATATACAAGAAATTATTTTTACTTTTACAAAAGTGATAAATCTTATTCACACATAATTTATTATGATCATATATTACCAAATTCAAAATTTCTAGGTCTTATTTGGTGTTTTATATAATTATTTATTTAAATTCTAAGTTATAAGGGCATTTTGGTAATTTTGCATGTTTTAGAATTTCAGGTATTACAGTAACAAAATAGCTTATTCTAAAAATTCCGGAAAACAATTTCCCCATATGATATTAAAATAGCTAGAAATAAAATTCGTTGAATGGTTCATTGGATACATGGATGAATTTTATGGAATGGTAACAGTCTACTAATCCGTCAAGAATGAAATCGGCCTAATACCTAGTAAGACAATGGCATAATGTTGGGAAATGATTGAAAATTGAGCGATTGGAATAGAAAATGGAATAAACGAAGGTTATGATTATCGCGGAGATAACAAAAGATACATATTACATTGGATAGAAAAGTGCTTATACAACTAGGTTAGGTCAACGTACCAACGGAAAATACAAAAGAGAGATACAACCCTAGAGGGTTCGAACTAAGGTTTATATATAATAAAACAGGAATCCCTTCTGTTGGAGCATTGTGGCTACCCTTGATTCTTTCCCTTTGGGCAGTTATTCTTGAAGTGTCCAGCTTCTCCACAACCAAAACATGTTGCTGGGGGGTTCTGATTATTCACCACACGCGGAGCCTTGCATTCCCTAGTCTGATGACCGACCCTTCCGCAATTACCACATGATCTCGGGCAATTTCCAGGGTTATGGTGGGTTTGACATTTGTCGCACTTGGGCAAAATACCATTGTAACCTTTCTTCTCAGTCGGACCTGCAGCATAGGCCCTTGCAACCTCTTGTCTCTTGAGTGGTGGTTGAGTAACATTGTCACCCTGGTTGTTGTTCCACTTTCTTTTGTTGTTGTTGTTATAGTTGGTGTCATTTCGGTTATTGTTGTAGTTGTTGTTGTTTCGATAGTGGTTGGTGTCGTTGTTGTAGTTACGGTTACAGTTGGTGTTGCTGTTGTTGTTGTTTGCAGTCGTTCCTTTCTTTAAGACCTGAGCCATAAGCTTCTGAGACATTCTGATTGCCTCATCCATTGTTTGCGGGTCAAAGGAAATCACATCTCCAAGGATGTTTTCGGGTAAACCACCAATGAAATTCTCCAACAACTTCTCATTATCAGGAACCATAGATGGACATAGAGTAGCCAACTCTTGATACCTCCTGATATATGTCTCAATATCATTTCCCACGGTCACTAGTTCATAAAACTCTGTCTCTAACTTTTTCACTTCCGTACGTGGACAAAATTTCTTAGTCACTAACTTCTTGAATTCATCCCATGTAAGCTTGTGGGCATTTTCCTTTCCCATGGGCTTTGTATAAGAATTCCACCATGAAATAGCTTCATCAAGAAGAGTACTGGCAGCAACCTTTACCTTGGATTCCTCAGGGCAGTTGCATAGATCAAATACAGATTCGGTATGTTCGAACCAACGGATCATAGCAGTGGCTCCTTCAGTGCCTTTGAATTTTATTGGATCACCACTTTTGAAGTCTTTGTACGTACACTTACGTCCATTAGTTCCATTACTAGCCTGCCCAGATGTCTCCACCTGAGAAGCGGCCTCAGCAGCTCTTGCAGCTACAGCAGCTCTTTCAATCACTAGTGCCTCAGCTATGCTATCCTTAACAAGTTTTCGGATAGCGGCTTGTGTCATGGCTGGTGTAGTCGGTGCAGCCTTATCCTTCCTTGGTGCCATATTTCTGATAAATTACAACGGAATCCAACAATGAGAAATCATACTAGAAATGATCATCGTTCACAATATATACAACCACAACATGTATATACACTCACAACACATGAATACAACACATGAAAATTTCGGTCTACACGGACCGATATCATAGATAGCACAACCATTCCTACATAGTAGAGTCACACTTGATACATTTGTTTATACAACAACCAAAAGACAACAAGTTCTTTAAACTATGTCCCACACCTCGGGAAACTAGGATAATAGTAAAAGCTAGTAAAGATATAAGTCTAGTCTAGAGGCTTCTTGGTGTCCCTCTGAGTGAAATTAGGGTTATGGCATTATAGGGTTGAGGTGAGTCCTGGAGTGGGGTCTAAAGTTATGCATCAATCATGTCCGAGATAGCGTAGATTCCAAACCATTCTTGAGGAATCTGCGGATGTCCCTGTTGAGTCCGTTATCTTGGTATATCCACAAGGTGTTATCTAATTCATGCAAATGGGAATGGAAAAGGGAAATGACAATGGTGGTACTGAAATGGCAAGGTTAGCCTCCCGAATCTCGATGGTCTCAGTGTCATATCTAGTAGCCTCTCCTATGTCGGGTTCAGGTGGTGCTAACATCTCAAATGGGCGGGAGTTATAACTTTACAAAACATGTGAGTGATATGTGAATGTCGAAGTATAGGAATTGAAGGTGAGAGTGGTGAATGTAGGTGCATTAATGGATGAAAAAGTATCCTCGATATCCGAGTCTACTAGGATGATCGCAGGGTGGTTGGGTGAAGACATGTCACTTGTGAACTAGGTCAATATAATTATATATATGAGTATAAGTATAAATAATTCGCATAGTGTGTGCATGAAACAACATGTGTAGTGAATATGCACTTATGATGAAATGATGCGATGCTATGATGATGTGGTTGTAGTCTAGGGTCCAAGATACAACCTAGTTCGCTATAACCTTAGCTCTGATGCTAATCTGTCACACCCTGAATTTACCTGATTGGCAGCGGAATGGAGTACCTGGGTGTAACGTTCATGGCATCTCATACAATGGTTATATTGAATGACCTAAAGTGTCGTTTTGAAAATACATCGTTTGATCATTAAAACATTCAGAGTTTACAAAATAGGTCCCAAAATGGTGTTGCAAGTTCATGAAAACAAGTTCAACATGATCAAACGTTACATAAGTGAATGAAATAAAAGGTGAGATACGTCGACTCCGCGACTCCATGTAGGTCCAAAATGCATGTCATCATGATGTCTTAATTACCTGAAAATACATTGCTAAAAACGGTCAACAATAATGTTGGTGAGAAATCATAGGTTTATGTAAAATGATGTTATACGACCACCACAAGTATAAAATGATGATGATGATGAAATATCCCATGATGAATAAAATCGTACATTAGCACTTAAGCTCATGACCCCGAAGCTGACTGATGAAAATGCCCCTCCAGAGTGTTTTGCCAGACACTCTAATGATGTTAGAAATGAAATGCATCCGTTATGACGGTTGGTAATACCAACACGGATGGAGGCGTCACCCTCAATAGATCTATCCACTCACTCTCGCTTAGGTACAATTAAAGGTTCATGATAATGAAATAGGGGACCTTAACATGGGAATGCGGTAACTTAAGCAATGTACTTGAATTTAATACTTTGGCCCGTATGAAAATGATGATGTTGCAATGTATTCTCCCCCGTGGAATTTGAAATTAAAATATTGAATTGAAAACGGGGCTATGAAAACTCACCTGAGTGATCAATCTTGATTAGTAATATAGTAAGTCGTGAATAGTGGTCCGGTAACTCTAACCGCAACCTAAATAAGTACCACGTCTTAGGTTTGAAAGCAAGGTTGTGCAATAATGTCGTGTATGCAATTTTATAAAAAGTTATATCATCCGTACATGTTTGCAATAAAGTTTAGTGAATAAAAATGTAGTTACATCAAGGTTCCTGTTTAATAGTCAAAGTATACCTTTATGTAGTGTAACTAGTTCATCTCGTAATTAATTTTTAGTCGTCTCGTTAATAAGTATTTTAGAAAATCTCCAACTCGTCTAAAAAGTATTAATAAAATGCTATGACTTTCGTGTAGGTTGTTTTGGCTAATTCCGACTCTAAGTTGTCCGAAAACCATTTTTAAAATTTCTAACCGCTTGTTATTATATCACAAAAGCTGTCAAATTTGTATTTTCTGAAAAAAGCTTCTACAAGTCATAACTTTCTCGTTTTAGCTCCGTTTTAGACATTCTACCTATTCCCGCGAACGTATATGGGTACATTAATCTATTTTTAGTGTCTCGGATAGTCGGTTTACCATTTGAAGTCCAGTTTTACTTCTTAAAAAGTTCTAACAGCAACATCATTTTCAGAAAAGTAATTCTTGTTGTCTAACTCAAACTAACGTAGCTTATTCGTTATAAGTCCGTTTTTATCCGATCAAGCGACCACATTTTCGTAATAGAGTCTATTTTCTATATCTTTGGTCTAATCTTGATAAAAAAATACCATTGATTTTTCTGTTTTAACTGAAACGGAACAGCCCTTATTAATTAGTGTTAAAACCGTGTTTTCTTAGTTTCTAATACCATAAATCAACCCAATATCAACTTAAAATCTATTCTAACTCTTTGAAAATATTTCAAAAGTGTTATGTAATTTATGTGTTCATAGTGACATCAAGATTATGGCACCTCAAAATAGTTGTCAGCTTATTATAAAATTTACAAACATGTACATGGTGATAATAATATGTATGTAAATATGGAACTAAGCTTAAATAACTTAGTAAAATACATGTACAAGATGTATAAAAGTATTGAAAATAGTTTGTGAATCTTACTTGAAATTTATTGTGAAATGTGGTGGTTATGATGATGAACACTAATGTACCCAAATAAGCTTCTTGAACACATATCTTGAATCAATGAAAATAAATTGATTGATTGTTGGTGTTTGTGGACTCGACAGTCAACAAGAAAAAAGAGAGAAACAAGTTGGTGTTATGTTGTTTTTCAAAGACTAAAAAAAAACTTTGTTTAGTTTATGATATGAAATGAGATGGAAGTGTTTCATATATATATATATATATATATATATATATATATATATATATATATATATATATATATATATATATATATATATATATATATATATATATATATATATATATATATATATATATATATATATATATATATATATATATAAAAGAACTAGACAAGATCCACTTTTTGTGGGAAAGAGGCGTGGATTTGGCCAAATTGTCAAGAGTTGGTATTTTTTTGTTTCTTTAGTGTAATATATATAAGAAATGAGTACTAGTTAGTAAAAAAAAAATCTAGCAAGCAAGATCCTAAATAAGGATAATAGGTATGGTAGGGCATTTTGTCTAAAAATGTCTAGTGTATATGGACTTTTGGGGGGCATTGTGGCGTGAAACAAGGAGGAAAAAGAAGAAGAAAACTTTTGTGTGGGCTAATTAATGCTTATGTCCCCAAGTTGTAAGTATTAGTTAGTTTATGTATACATTAGGTGTTACCGGGTACCGAGTTAACTAGAAATAAATCATGACGAGATAAAATAAGATATGATGGAGTTGTAAAAATTGTAAAATCATATTCCTTGCAAGAATCAGGCATTAGAATAATTGTCGTGTTGAAATATCGTAACCCGACGAAATTATTAACGTATATCGTAAAATATAGCAACAGGTCTCAAAACACCGGGTAAATTAATAATATAATTTTTATATCATTATAATAAGTATGAGAATATATCAGGACCATAGTCGGGAGTGTCGGATGTGTTAGTCACATTTATTGATCGCGTGTTAACGTTTATTTAAGTGTAAATATACGTGAAATGTCAAATATACGAAAAATGTTAATTTGATAAACCTACGAGTGGAATAGTATTCAAATGTCATTGTGATAATATATAGACAATTTCTAGTCCATATGAAGTGTCCCTACTAATGATGCATGAATTCGCAGCTAAACCAAACTGGTTACGCGAATTTGAATACCCGTAAACTAGGTTTACAGTGAAATTAATGATGTTCATGAATAATGTTTTTCTTCCAAGAATGAATATTGTCATGTGAATAGTAAAATTTCTGAACACTTCTCAAAGTCTCAAACTGACTCTGAAAATGATGAATAGTGAAATGACAAATAGTGATCGGTGAATAGTAAATGGTGAATAGTAACTTGTGATTAGTAAATTTCGAGGTTTGGAAAATGACCTGAAATTGTGAGTTGTGACAAGAGTGCTTGTTCGTTTGGCCACGTGGGCCTTGGAGTAGATTGGTTCTAGCTACGATTAGAACTCGACATTATGCTTAGTGTCGTTAAGCCTTGTGTAAGCATGTGTACGGATTGCTCCGCCTGAAGGAGTGTGTTGATATGGTGATTGATAACTCTCGAGTGTGGTACTCGGGGAGTGGAGTAGGACGGAGAGTGAGCTTCGTGCCGAACCACTATAAATCGCCGCGTCCCTTTGGTTGTGTTCTTTCCTTTCTCTTTATTTTACTTGTTTATTTATGTATGTTAGTAGTTAATTTGATATCACATAACAAGTAGAATTCGACAAGTTTGCAAAAGAATATTAACCGGACCTAAAAACGGCGAAACGTTTTAACAACTTTAAAAGAAACGGTGAAACAATTCAACCCCCCCCTTCTAGTTTCTACAGATGCATTAAAAGATCTCATAGGAACACGTGTTAATTCTACACTGGTTGTTCAACATTAAGGACACCAGTTGTAAACTTGTGAGTCCTACGCAGATCTTAGCAATCTGCCAGAACATTTATGAGGGAATTTACAAATGTAATTCTCAGTGATTGAATAGAAATTCCTGCCAGGTTCAACGTCAAACAGCCCTGAAAGCATGTCACCTCGGTAATTCCTTATGGATTACGCTTAGTGATCGCAGCGGTTTTAAACGGTCTACAGTCGTGGAATGAACTCCTGTGACTCGCCTAATCGTTGATGTACTTCGGTAGATCCTGTAAGCCCTCTTGGGGGTATCCGATTTAGGAACGGCCTTGGCAAGGATTAGAGAAAGTTTTCAAACTATGCTATTTATGATCTTGAAGTCCGAACCTATAAGCGCTAGATAATTTGTTGCTAACTGTTTGCTTGTAGGAATTCCGGCGGTTACAGCTGATTGCCGAAGAGATGTCAGTTGATAACCGCATGCTCACATCTCACACTCACGATCTAAGAAATCATGATAGTTGAAGAACCTACAACAGTGCGTCCACAACTCTGATGTTAAAATATCATGATCCAGAAAAGTGTGAGCATGCCGGTCCGATGGTCACTCATCACATGGAGACGATACTGCAAGAGATGACTTAGAAATGCACGTTGGATGATGATATCATGGAATTCTCAAAGATCATCCATGCCAAATGAACAGTCATCAAAGTTCACTGCTGAACGTACAAAGTTGTTTACTTTGAAGAATCAAAGACTACGAGCTATGAATTTAAAGTCATAATATTTAATGCTAGAATTCAAATTGTAATTTCCGGGGTGACCTCCCTTAGAGGGAGATTGTTAGGAATATAAATATACATATGAAAGACTCAGTCACCCCGAGTATCATTTAGCATTAGTTAGCTCATAGTTTTAATCATTTAGGTTTAGTTTTAGTTTAGATATAGTCTAATTGTGGACTTGGGTCGGGTCTTTACCCACTGTCATCTCACTCCACAACCCATTTTAGGGGCGCATACTGTAAGTGTATATATACCCTTTCCCACAGAAGGGAAGGGTTGGTTGTTTCATTCGATACACACATCCCCAAGGTGTTTTCTCTCACTAGAAACATCCCCTCTCTACTTTATCTCTCTCTAACTCAAACAATGACCATCTTGATCATCCATAACCCAAGACCACCCGAATCATCACAATAATCAACATATATCGATCCTACAAATGTTTATTACTAAATGATTTGTATATGATTGTGATAACAAGTTTTAATCTAATTTCAAGTTAATTCTAAGATGCAATTGTGCTTAAGTTTCATAGTGACATTTGTTTAACCAAGTTTGACTAGTTCATAGTAATTTCCTAGGTCGAAAGATTTATTGTGATTCAACTAGTTATAATCATTTGTCTATTAATGATTGTTTTTACCCATTATTCTTGATTAAACAAAGGAACTAAAGTGTAATTGTAATGAGAATGCTTTTGTCTATCAAATCGGATCGATTGGAAACCATTTTATAGGTTGAAAGAGTAGTAGTTTACAATCAATTGTAACCTTTTTGTCTATGATTGGTTACCTTTTGTATTGACCATTTCCTAAGCTTATTTGATAAAACAAAAGATTATTTTTGTGTTTAAGATTGTTAATCCAATCTTATGAAACTTGAATTGATTGGTTACACTTAATGCTAGTGTTTATGAACTAAAATCTTGATGAAGGTTTAACTTGTAAGAACAATAGATTAGAACACCATCTAATTATCATAACCAACATGTTAAGAAGAGTTATCAGAATCATGCTTGTCAAGAGTTACTACTAGTCTAAGAAAGTGTAGTTTTAATCATTTGAATTATCTTAATAATCATTATTGCTTGCGTTTGAGATTTACTTTGTGTACCTATACTTAGATTTACTCACAAATCCCTGCGAACAATCCCGACTTACCATCATAATCTTTCTGTAACGGATGAGTTCACTTGCTCGTATTTGTTATTCTTTGATTCGGTATCTCACCCTTATAAATTTAAAACTTGTACACACATGTAACACATAGAGTTTTTGGCGCTGCTGCAGGAGATTTTGATTGTGTTTCTATATGTTTTAGAAGTCCATTTCTTTCCTTGTACGTTTTTCAAAAAAAAATCCGAGTTGTCCAACCGATCGGACAACACTTTTACCTCATCCAACCAAACGGACGAACATCGCATCCGATTCGTTGAGTTTTACTGATTTTGCAAACTGTTTTCATTCTTTGCTCATGTGTTTAAACATTGCCTAGATTCAGTTGAGAATTGTATGAACACGTGCTCAACTGGAATATACCCAATTTCACCTCCTTCGAATCCCGAAAGTTTGATTCGAATACTAAGAAGAAGAACACCTTTTGTTCCATCAACCAACCATGTACCAAAAGTACCAAACCCACCGTTTGATAACCTTTTGAAGCCAAAGTCGTTTTTAACCCATTTACAGAACAACCATTTTCCATGGCTGATGATCAACCCATCTGGGCCGCCAATCGAGCCATAGCACCCACTTCTGGAGCAGCTATTGTTGCTGTTAACCTTGGTGACAATTTCACCATGAAAGGTCACCGTCTTTCTATGATCAAAGACCGCCAATTCGATGGCCGTTCATGGGCTAATCCTCACAAACACGTTGCCGAATTCATGGAAATTTGTGGCAGGTTCCGATATGGCGACACCGATGTCAATGCCATTAAACTCAAACTTTTCCCATCATCACTCACCGGAGATGGAAAAGTGTGGTATAACGAATTGACCCCAGGAACTATCAATAATTGGGGGGAGACGAGGCAAGCTTTTGTAAGCCGATTCTTTCCACCTGCCATGTTTGACCGACTCATGGGAGAAATTCGTGCTTTCACACAAAACACTAACGAATCACTTGTCGATGCTTGGCTTCGTATGAAAGATTTGCTTCGTAGTTGTCATG
Source organism: Artemisia annua (assembly GCA_014162995.1). NCBI lineage: Eukaryota > Viridiplantae > Streptophyta > Magnoliopsida > Asterales > Asteraceae > Artemisia > Artemisia annua. The sequence goes on along the minus strand of LBNU01024978.1, from coordinate 36,951 downwards.
GACATGGTTTAGGACGAGGAACCATTATCCAAATCTTCTACCATGGACTTGATGAAGCGTCTCAAGGAATTCTTGATGCTCGAGGAATTTTTCTCTATAAGACCCCCTAACAAGGCACATCAACTACTCAAAGACCGAGTACTCCTTAAACTCGATTGGTCGAAATATTCCAAAACCAAACCCTCACGAAAAACCGTTGCTTTTGCTGAAAGTTCTGATACCTCTAAACTCATGGAGAAAATGGAAGCCTTGACTTCCAAAATTGACTCACAATACAAGGATCTTAAAGGAGAAATGAAGGAAATGCGAGATGGATTTAACAACTGTGGAGGTAATCATACATCATCCGAATGTGACGATCAAGCAATGGACGGACCTAAAGAAGGAGAAGCCAATTATGTCCAAGGAGGATACCGTGGAGGTGGTTATCATGGTAATTATTATGGAAGAAACTCTGGAAATTGGCAAGATTGCCAACAAAGGGATAACAACCGTGATTATCAACCTCAAGCAGACAATCAAACTCCACAAACCTCTTATAAAAGACCAGAAGAAACTGATTTTGAAAAAAAAATGATGCGAGAATTCGTGACCGCTCAAAAATCCACCAATGATTTCGTTAAAACTCAATTTTTTAACCTCAAATCCAAAGTTGAGCAAGGTCAGAAAAATCATCAAGCTTCTATCCAGGATCTTAAGAACAAATTCGGTAGACTTTCTGATCAATTTTCATCCCGACCACCTGGTGCATCACCAAGTAATACCCAATCCAATCCTCAACCAACATCATCTGGATCAAACGATAAAACTTATCGTCCACCATCAACTAGAAATGAGCATATCAATGATGTATTCATAAGAAGTGGTATCTCTTATGATCCACCACCAAACCCAAACCAAACCACTATCATCCATGATGAAAGTGAAGATGAAGCTGAAGAAACAAACAATGAGAATATTTCAAAAACTCCAAAAACACCCACCAAAGAAAAACCCATTACGTCAGTCAAAGCATAGACACCAAAATTCCATATCCACAAAGCCTTAGAAAAGTGAAAATGGAAGAGCGTTGAAGTTTATTGAGATGAAGATCAAAGAAGTTAGACTCAATGTACCCCTCGTTGATGTTCTAGCTAGAATGCTCAATTATGGGAAATGTTTGAAAGAACTTCTTAAAAACAAGAACAAGTTGGAACAAATATCCGCTACCTTTATCAATGAAGAATGTGCAGCCATTGCTCAAAACAAAATTCCACCAAAACTCGGAGATCCCGGAAGTTTTCTGATTCCATGCACACTAGGAAACAACATCACATGCGATGCTTTAGCCGATCTTGGTGCATGTATCAATTTGATGCCCTATTCATTGTATTCTAAAATTTCTATCAATACTTTGAAACCTACAAAGATGAGTATTCGATTAGCCAGCCATTCATACCAATAACTTGTTGGGGTTACCAAAAACATGCTTGTCCAAGTTGGTAAATTTGTTTTTCCCATGGATTTTGTTATCTTAGAAATGGAGGAAGATAGTAGAGTACCTCTTATCTTAGGAAGACCTTTCCTAAACACTGCTGACGCCATCATCAAAGTTAAAGGTAAAGAACTCAATCTTGGAGTTGGAGAAGATAAAATTACCTTTCTAATCGACAAAGCAATGCAATATCCCTATTCTAGTGACGACACATGTTTTAACATTGATGTAATTGATGAAGTCACTGATGAAGAATTAGATGCATTACTTGACGATTTTGATCCGTTCATGACTACTTCCGAAAAAATTAGTGAAACTGAACTTGATAAAGAATTCGCTGAATTTATGGAAGTAAAATTCGAAGAAGTTGAAGAAGGAGAAATAGTGGAAGAGAATTTTTAGGAAATTACTATTAATGATCAAATGAGGATCAAAACATATCTTCAAGAACCACCGACTGATAAAACCACTTCCCGATCATCTTGAATATGCTTATTTGGAGGATAATTCACTTCTTCCAGTAGTCATATCTTCGTTGCTCAATGATAATGAGAAAGAATGTCTCATTTTTGTTCTAAAGAAGCATAAACGCGCTTTTGCGTGGAAAACGTCTGATATCCCAGGAATTAGCCCCGATTTCTGTAAACATAACATCAATTTCAAAGAAGGTGCTAAAACCTTTGTAGAAAGACAATGTCAACTCAATCCCAACATGAAAGAAGTTGTTAAGAAAGAAATAATCAAACTTCTTGATGTCGGTATTATTTTCCCCATCGAGGATAGCCCTTAGGTGAGTCCAGTTCACTGTGTTCTGAAAAAAAGGAGGAATGGCCGTAGTGACCAACCAACGGAATGAGTTAGTTCCTACTAGAACTGTCACTGGATGGCAAGTATGTATTGATTACAGAAAATTGAACAAAGCCACCAGAAAGGATCATTTTCGTTTACCCTTCTTGGATCAAATGCTTGAGAGATTAGCAGGGAACACGTACTTTCATTTCCTTGATGGTTTTTAGGATATTTCCAAATTCCCATTGATCCTGCCATTCAGGAAAAGACTACATTCACTTGCCCTTTGGAACTTACGCTTATCGTCGTATGCCTGTCGGTCTTTGTAATGCACCCGCAACTTTTCAAAGATATATGATTGGTATATTCCAAGACATTCTTGAAATATCTATGGAACTTTTCATGGATGACTTTTCAATTTTTGGAGATTCATGTGAAGCTTGTCTTTCTAATCTCGATAAAATGCTCGAAAGATGTGAAGCTGCACATCTTGTTCTTAATTGGGAAAAATGTCATATCATGGTGACTGAAGGAATCGTGCTTGGATACAAAATTTCGAGTTTAGGAATGGAGGTTGATAAACCTAAAATCGATGTTATCACCAAATTACCACCTCCAACTAATGTTAAAGCCATTAGAAGTTTTTTTAGGACATGGCAGTTTCTACTGACGTTTCATCAAACATTTTTCCAAAATATCTCGTCCTATGACAAAACTTCTTGAAAAAGATTCTGTTTTTGACATTAATGCGGATAACATTAAGGCTTTCGAAACGTTGAAAAGTCAATTGACTATTGCACCCATTATGGTTTCACCTGATTGGTCACTACCATCTGAACTCATGTGCGATGCAAGTGATTTTGCCGTTGAAGCTGTTTTAGGACAACGCGAAGGAAAAAATTTTCGTCCTATATACTTCGCTAGCAAAACACTTAACAATGCTCAACAAAACTATACGGTTACAGAAAAAGAATTGTTAGCCGTTGTCTTCGCTTTCGACAAATTCAGATCTTATCTTGTGCTCTCAAAAACAATTGTGTTTACCGACCATTCAACGCTCAAAAATCTATTTACCAAACAAGATGCAAAACCGCGTCTTATCCGATGGATTTTATTGCTCCAAGAATTCATTATCGAAATCAAAGATAAGAAAGGAGCAGAAAATCTGGCTGCTGATCATTTGTCTCGTCTTGAAAATCCAAATTTTGAAGAGTTAATAGAAAATGAAATCAATGATTATTTTCTTGACAAAACTCTCATGACTGTTGACACGGTTGATGAAAAAGAAATAAAAGGAATACCGTGGTTTGCAGATTTTGAAAATTATCTCGTTGGAAAAATTCTGTGAAAAGGTTTAACTCATGCCCAACGAAGTAAATTCTTCTCCGAACTAAAACACTATTATTGGGAAGAAACTTATCTTTTGAAGTGTGTCCTGATGGGATGATCAGAAGATGTGTTTATGGTTCCGAAACAAGAAGAATTCTTGATCAATGCCATCATTGCCCAACTAGGGGACACTATGGTCCTTCCACCACAACTAAAAAAGTTTTTGATGTTGGATTCTGTTGGCCGAAAATTTTCAAAGAAGCTCATACTCTAGTTCAAAACTGTGATGCTTGCCAAAGATCCGGTAGCGTTTCTCGTAGAGACGAAATGCCTCAAAAAAGTATTCAAGTCTGCAAAATATTTGATATTTGGGGAATCGATTTTATGGGACCATTTCCTAAATCGCACAAGTATGAATACATTATCATTGCTATCGATTATGTTTCCAAATGGGCTGAAGCCGAAGCTCTACCCACTAATGATGCACGAGTTGTTGTCAATTTTCTCAAAAAGTTTTTTGCTCGTTATGGAATTCCTAAAGCTTTAATCAGTGACAGAGGAACCCATTTCTGTAATAAACAAATGGAGAAAATTATAAAACGATATGGAGTTCATCATCGTTTTGCTATAGCTTATCGCCCACAAACTAGTGGTCAAGTCGAAAATACCAATAGAGCTTTAAAAAGAATACTCGAAAAATGGTTAAAGACAATCCTTCCGTTTGGTCGAGGAAACTGGATATGCTCTGTGGGCATTTCGCACGGCTTATGAAACTCCAATTGGCACAACACCATACAGACTTTTGTATGGGAAAACTTGTCATTTGCCATTCGGAACGCGCTTACTGGGCACTAAGAAGCTGTAATCCTGATCTCAAAATAGCTGGAGGAAAAAGATTCTTGCAACTGCATGAACTCGATGAATTAAGGCTTCAAGCCTACGAGAATTTCAAGCTATACAAAGCCAGAACCAAAGCTTATCCTAACAGGAAGCTTAGAATAAGAAAAGAATTCAAAGCTAGAGATAAAGTTCTGCCTTTCAACATGAAATACAAGTTTAAAGCTCTTAAGCTAAAACCAAAATGGTTCGGACCTTATATAGTGAAACATGGATTTCCGTCCGGATATGTTAAAATATATGACAAACAAGGAGGAAGTTTCATTGTTAATGGTCACCGAGTTAAATTGTATCATGATAAGGAGCAATTGAACGAGATTTCTGTTCAAGAAATTCCTCCTGAATCCGAATATAAAGCTATCACACTCATGACTCCCTTTCCAAACGCTTACAAGGAAATGATGCCTCTGGCCACAGAAACCGGTTTTATCTATGATGCTCTCCCTAGAGCATGGGAAAAACTTAAATTGGAAGATATAGATGAAACTAGGGAAGGAATAGTGATAGGAAACGTGGTGCATGTTCCAAAATCTTCAAGGAAGAAACCTAAGGTTGCACCAATGTAGACGATGCGAAGTTCCAGTCAAGCTGATGACTCATTAATAAAACAAGCGCTTCTAGGGAGGCAACCCGTGTGTTTTCTATTTTTTGTTCTGATTTTATTTTCAGTGACTACACCCCAAAGTTTTAACCACTTGGTCAAACTTAAGTGTGGGGGTGTCTCACTAATTTTAACAAAACATGTTCTGGTTTGTTTGTTTTGTTTATTTTATGATTACTACATGTAATGATTACGAAGCTTGGATATTTGGATCAAATAATCAAAAAGAAGTCGGAAAATATGGTTTATTATCTTATTTCCCTATTTTCATGCTTTGAAGTTTGTTTTATACATTGAGGACAGTGCTTAACTTAAGTGTGGGGGGTGGATAGGAAAATAAGAATAAGTTCAAAATTTCAAGCTTAATTTTAAATTTTGTTTGCCCTTGTGATCTAGTTATTTGTCATTTTTAGGATACTATATAACTGGATCTATCCCTGGTAAAACCTGTAATTTTTGAAAAATTGAGATGTGTCCCGATTAATATTACAATCCATTATGGGATTGATAACATTAGCTAGCACATATTATAGCCCTTTCCACTAAATTGTGAGGATTTGAGCTTGTTCTGTATTTAGCATGCATATTTTATGCTTAATTCTTTTTGTTATGAGTGTGCTGGTGATCTTATTTATTCTAGAACTTGTGCTTGTAAATCATTTCGAGGCCGCTGAGAGATCACATTTCATGTGTGATATAAGTGTGTATACGTGATAAGAGGCAACCTTAGGATTCAACCCAAATAGCCTTCCACACTAATATTTAGCTAGTTATATTGACTAGCATCGATCAAGTACGGAGTTTCTCAAAATTGCATGATAGTGGTTCGAAGTAGCTAGCAACATTTGGTTTAAAGACTTAGACTAATTTTTGTATATTCTTTATCATCAAATTTTCTAAACATATTCCATCCTTATCCCTACCGACTTAACGTAATTATCAAGTGTATTGACATATAGTGACCATCCGAGTTCTTGAGGAACTAGATAACGCGCCAGCGAACTGAGGTTTATCCTTGGTGACCATCCGTTATTTAGTGATACAAGAATTCGCGCCAGCGATCTATTATGTTTTGCATAAGGTATTTGCATGAAAGTCTATCTAACCCATTAAACTTTAAACCCAAATAAAAGACCTCTTTGATATGTATACTTAGTACTCACGCCATTTCGGAGTAGTTATGTTTGTTGTACAAGCCTATGGTAATATTTAGATCATGACTGAGCAATGAGTGTGATTTCTCTTATATACTCCACCAAAAATGAGTGTTTTAAGTGAATTATATTTCATTCCTTTTTCGTGAGGTGATTAGTAATGTTCATCTAGCAAGAAAATCATTTGGGTATTGTCAAACATCTCACTGCTTCATTCATAAAATTTTAAAATGATGGATCTAACTTGTACTTGTACTTGAGATATTTGCAACACATTTTTCATAAACATTTTTGAGTACCATGTGGATAACTATTTTTACTTCTAGATTTGCTTGAGGGCAAGCAAAGTTTAAGTGTGGTGGAATTTGATAACGCTCAAATTATGCATGGTTTTAGGAGCGCTATTCGTACTTTTGTATACATATTATTCGGTTATATTTATATGCTTTTGTCACTTAATCGTGTCAACGTATGTTTGCAAATGTAACCAAGTACAAGAAAAAGGAAGAAAAAGTGAGAGATTGGTAAAGAAAACAAGGAATTACGATTGTACGAAGATTCTCAAGTCAAGATCCACTCCATTAAAGCATTTCATAGAAGGAGGATCCAAGTATGCACTATCCCAAGTTCCAAGACAAAGAAATAATCAAGTTTGGACAAAGAACGAAGAGCTACGAGAAAGATACAAGCCGAAAAGCAAAAGTCCAAAAAATGTGTCTACATCACTTCCTCATCCGATCGGATGCAGCCCGCAACCGATTCGGATGGAGGCTGCATTGAAGGCCAACCGATCGGTTGGATGCAATACCGATCGGTTAGATGTTCCCAGTTTGCCAAGTCTTCATCATTAAGCATCCTATTTGAACACAAACGATTCTAGGCTCTTCTCATGAGTATTCTAGATCCTTCTACTCTGCTTGGAGGCCAAGTTGTAGCATTTAACACCTTACGCCTTGAGATGAGTATAAATAGGAGCCTTTGCAATCATTTGAAGACACACAACTAACAATCAATCATCAATCAACTCCTACCACTCTTAAAGCTCTCAAATTCGTCCTTAGAAGTCAAGGAAACTTTGGAGGTCCAAAAAGTCAACATTTGGAAGTCAAACTCTCAAGAAGTCAACACCAACACTTAGGGTATCATTACCTTATCATTTGTAATCATATCCGATCATTGTAAGACTTTAATTATGGTTTCAAATGTTCAAAATTCTGAGTTTATGTTCATATTTGCTATGAGTGGCTAGTACCTTTGTGCATTTGCTTAGATGATGTTTATTACTTAGTGATTTGTTTATGATTGTGATAACACCTTTTAATTCAATTTCAAGTTAATTCTAAGATCCAATTGTGCTTAAGTTTCATAGTGACATTTGTTAATCAAGTTTGACTAGTTAATAGTAATTTCCTAGGTCGAAAGATTTATTGTTATTCAACTAGTTATAATCATTTGTCTATGAATGATAGTTTTTACCCATTATTCTTGATTAAACAAAGGAACTAAAGTGCAATTGTAATGAGAATGCTTTTTTTCTATCAAATCGGATCGATTGGAAACCACTTTATAGGTTGAAAGAGTAGTAGTTTTCAATCAATTGTAACCTTTTTGTCTATGATCGGTTACCTTTTGTATTGACCATTTCCTAAGCTTATTTGATAAAACAAAAGATTATTTTTGTGTTTAAGATTGCTAATCCAACCTTATGAAACGTGAATTGATTAGTTAAACTTAATGCTTGTTTTTATGAACTAAAATCTTGACAAAGGTTTAACTTGTAAGAACAATATATTAGAACACCATCCAATTTTCATAACCAACATGTTAAGAAGAGTTATCACAATCATGCTTATCAAGAATAGTAAACTAGTCTAAGCAAGTGTAGTTTAATCATTTGAATTATCTTATCAATCATTATTGCTTGCGTTTGAGATTTACTTTTTGCACTTACACTTAGATTCACTCACAAATCCCTGCGAACGATCCCGACTTACCATCATAATCATTATATAACGGAAGAGTTCACTTGCTCATATGTGTTATATTCTTAGATTCGGTATCTCACCCTTATAAATTTAAAACTTGTACACACACGTACCACATCACTCATTTATTATACTTATTATGTGGATATATATTTTGGTTTCTTTATATTTTGTATCCGGGTCATAAATGAGCATAAGAGCTAAAGAGACGAGGAAATTGGAAAGAACTCACGAAAGAGACACATGCATAGTATTTTGGAAGAAGCTACGGCATAACATTCACTCTCCATTACGCTATAGCTAGAAATTCAAACATGAAGACCTAAGTCAACACGGACCAAGAACTACGGCGTAACTACAATTATGAGTTACGCCATAACTATCTGAATTTATGAAGAATCCCTCGAATTGAAGGCTACGCCGTAACAAGTTTATGGAGTTACCACGCAGCAATGACTACAAGAGTTATCCAAGATCTAAGAGTCAAGCTACGGCGTAGCAACACTGAAGACTACGACGTAAGAGAAACCCTAATTGGAGTTACGGCGTAACATGATCATCAACTACGCCGCAACTATTGCTTCTGGATGATATCTTTTGAAGATTACACTAGCTATAGCGTAACACTCTTTTGGAGCTACGCCGTAGCTATGTCGGGCCTATAAATACAACCCTAATTTATTATTTTGGTATACAACTTTCTCACCCACAAAATCAGAGATCATTGGGAGCTTCTAGGAGGGCATTCTACAACAGCATACAGAGCATTTCCAAAGGAGAGATCACGCTTACAACATCATAAGTTTTAGCANTCGGCTAAGCATCTCTGGTGCTAGCCTAGATATGATTCTTATATTGTTTTGATTATGTTTTCGTACTTTTCATAATGCTTCTAGTGTGTGCATCCTTAGTTTATCAGAGATCCTTTAGTTGCGGCAGTTTAAAAGAACTGACTATACCTGGTATGCGAGGAGAATTGACCATAGGACCCTTGCGTAGTTAGGTTGCGAGGATATGGTTGAGATGACAACCAGCCATTAACCTTGTGTGCAAATTGACCATAGGACCACTTTCCGGGTTTAATAAACTTAAGTAGTTAAAGTATGGTCTAAGATCCGAGAGGCCGGACCATAGGATAAATCTAGCATCAAGTGGCACTTAATGACTCAAAACTGTCTATCGTACGTCGACTTACTAGCAAGGGGTAGTGCCTTTGGTTCCCGGCAGGATTCGAGGGAGATAGGCTAGGGAACTTGACCATATGAGCCTAGTGATATATGTCTACCTCACTTGAAGCATGAGATTAGTTTAATAGGAAACACAATCGCAAACAATGTAGGATGATTAATTAGGCTAATACATTTCTCTCTTATTGCTCACAACTTTACATTTTATTTCTGTTTTAATTTACTTTCAGTTTATTAGTTAATTGATCATTTTACTCTTAAAATCAGTTTAAAATCGTGACATTAGACTTAGGTATAATCCACACCACATAGCTCTTGAGACGACCTCGGTTTTACCATTTACTAGTCTACACGCGATCGGATTCTCTGTCTGTTAGTGCAAATAGGTAGACCTTAGGTAATCGAGCAATTATAAATATTAAGACCTAGATCATTTACCATTTACTATTTACATACATTAGTTAAAATATTTACTTTCGGTAAATGAAGTGCATGAAAAAGAGTTGGGTAATCCATAAGCAATAACCCATAACCCATGGAGCTTGACCCATTGCATGACATAAATAATGGGTAAAATCCATGATCCATGATGAGGCGAAAAGTGTTCCGCTTTTAGGGGATCATTTAATCCCTAAATCGTTATTTTATGATCAAATATTGCCTTAAATCGTTCCTTTTATCATTTTAGGTACTTTCAGGAGGAATTCTCAGAAACATTGCATTTTGGACATTTTTGGAGCATAAAAGTGAAGAAAATGACAAAGTATCAAATCATGCTGGAAATCCTACCTGACGGCGTCAGGAGTTACAAGATGACACCGTCACTTGAAGACAAAAGGAGTTGGATTCAGACTATTCCAGATGCCCAAGTGAAGAATTCAGGAATTAACACCTGACGGCGTCAGGTGTTAGGAAAAGTAGGCCGTCAGGTGTAATGCTAAAGAGAGACGGCCAGACACATGTACAAGGTGACGGCGTCAGAAGTGGATCTAGGTGATCCGAGAACCCTAAACACGGCGGGTTGACGACATCAGTAACTAAAGCCTGACACCGTTAGAATGTAAAATCTATATATACTTTTCCAATTTTCATTCATTAAGTGTGTAACTTTTGGGAGAACTTTAGGATAAAGCCTAGCTCGAATTCTCAGCCTTTTTCAAGGGTTTTCACCCTTGTTTCATCTATGATTAATTAAAGATAAGTCTTCCACCAAATCATTCGATATGTCTATGTGTTGCATGATTATATCTTATGCTTGTCTTTTATTTAGCATGCTCGGCTAGGTTTCTCTTGTGTTTGCTTAGATCTAATGAAACCTAGCTATTGATTACTTGTTGTTGGTTTGTCATTAATTGTTGTGGGTGGGTGATGTCGATGTTAGGCTTAAGAAAACTGGCTAACTTCCATTGGAAACTTGCTTGAACATCTTAAGAAAAATGATTATATGGTTGTATTTAATGCATAGGTAATTACTAGTGATTTCATAGTTTGGATACTAAACGTGTCGCTATAGAATTAAGTTTGCGCTTATACAGTTAGGGAAGATCGTACACGGCCCTACGAATGGTTTAAAGGAATACAACCCGTCATCCACACAATTGTAGCAAACCAATTAACCTGTAAAAGATAGCTAGGGAGTAGTGAAATCTAAGTAAACACACTTTTCTCCATATAAGTTTCACAACCACTTTAATTTTCTTGTTATTTTATTTTAATTGCATTAGTAGTTATTTTGGTTAGTTGACTAGCAACTAATTCCGCCCACTCTTCCAAATATCCAAGATTTTACTTGCTTTCTAAAAAATATAAAAATAAAAAAAGAATCATCCCCACCCTTAGACCTAAACTAGAGTAGTTTTCAATCCTAACGACACTATTCCCCGAGAGAACGATCAATCCCCCGGTACTTGCCACTACACTATACTACTTCCGTCAGGTACACTGCCTGGTGGGGATTCCAAGCTTCTCAAGATCCCTTGATAGGTATAACCTATTGCAAGGTTGCAAAACAACGCATCAAGTTTTTGGCGCCGCTGCCGGGGAATAGTTATTACTTACGTTGAAATTTTATTTTTACTTAGGTCTACTCATTAGATTCCTTTCTAGTAAGATTTTTATTTTATTTTTCTAGGTTTTCTTTAGTCTATCTTTTTCCTTCATTCCTTTGTTCGTAACCATTACCATCTGACATCATGGAAGGTGGTAATATTATTGATCCCAACAACCCACCACAACAAAACATACCCCAACCAAACCCACCTCCTAGAGCCGCACTTTAGGAGAATACTCCCGTACTAGCCACCAAGGCTATTGAAACACCATTGAGCTCACCCAAGGAGCCAATGTATCTCCCTTGCGATCCGACACCATCCAGTTGGTGCAAAGCGGATGTGCATTCCATGGACTTCGTTCCAAAGATCTAAATCAACACCTCAAGGATTTCCTTAAGATCGTAGACTCCATAGACCTTGATGTTGACACTCGAGAGACTACCCGATTACGTCTCATCCAATTCTCTCTGCGAGACCAAGCTAGTCGATGGCTAGAACGTCTACCCGCAGGATCCATTACCTTTTAGGATGATCTCACCACTCGCTTCCTTGCTCAATTTTCCCACCAGGGAGAACCACTAAGCTAAGGAATGAAATCTTGATGTTCCAACAACGTCAAGGCGAAACCCTCTACGAGGCATGGACTCGATTCAAGGATTTGCTCCAAAAAGTCCCTCACCATGGCATATATCATTGGCTCCAAGTCCAAATCTTCTATGACCATATCAATATCCCCACGAGGCAAACCATTGACCAAGCGGTAGGTGGTAAGCTACGTGATCTAAGTGCGGAACAATCATGGGAACTCATAGAAGATCTTGCTCTCTATGACAACGAAAGTAGGAATGATCCCCGTGATTTGAACAAAACGGTCAAGGCAATATCTTTTCCTTCGAATAATTCAAGCACTTCCGACCGTAGGATCATGGAACTTGAGTACCAAGTCAATTTTCTCATGAAATCCTACGAAGCTCCTAAACCTTCAAGCCAAGTGAACAAAATCACTTCTTCATGTGAGTATTGTAGTGGTCCCCACGACACACGTGATTGCATGGAACTCCCCGAACAAGCTTTTGCGGTCTACGTATCTTCGCGTACCGACTGAGCGGGAGAGAAGTGGTACACTTTCAAACCCGAGCCAAACCCTTACGGTGATTCTTACAACCCCTCTTGGAGAAATCACCCAAACTTTAGGTGAAAACAAAACCAAAACATGCCCCAAAACAATTCTTCCAATCCACCGAATCGTTTCCAACCAAGCGGTTCATCCTCAAACCGTACATTCAATAACAATCCTTCCAATAACTATGGTAGTACCTCTAATCTTGAAGGATTGATGTCTAAATTTATGGCATCTCAAGAAGCTCGTATAACTAAGTTCGAATCCGAATTTAATCAACAACAAATGGAGATGACCAATAAAATAGACAACCTATTGAAGGCCTTCAAAAACCAAGGGTTGCCGCCACTGAATAAGGACGCTAGGAACACAAGCGGACCCCAAATAAAAGACCCCTCGTCATCCAAACATGTCCACTTTGTTAACGTTGTCACTATTAAGCCAATCGATAAAAATGGAGTAGATAGTGAACGTAAGGATGAAATTAAGAAAGTTGAGGAGAATAAGAAAAGGGAAGTAGAAGAAGTAGATGAGGGAGAGGACTACTTCAATAGGTTACCCACTAAGGAAGAACGTGCATACCATAAGGATTTATTCGATGACCCCGAGACACCATACTTCCTAGGTAATCCAATTATTAAGACGGGTGACCATCCAACATCAATATACCATGCAACATTGGGCATGTGCATGTGTGGAAATCTTACATAGACCTTAAATCTCCCATAAACATCATGACTAGGATCCATTATAATTGGATAATGAAAAAGCAATTTCGACCTAGGATATTTCCCAACACGGGTTGGATGAGTAACTTTGTGGGGAGAGTTATAGGATCGCGTGTGTATGTAGGAAACTTCACCTATGTCACCGACTTTGTGATTGTAGAAGATATTCATCCGGTAGTAGATGCATGCTTAACTCAATAAGTTTTTGGGAAGCCGTTTGTTAAAGCCTCTAAGATGAATTATGACCCATCTCTAGGGATAGTTAGATTCAAGGACGAGACCGATGAGGTAGCCTACCAAATGCCATATAAGATAGAGAAATTCCGGCTTTTATCAAACATCGAGAAGGAACATAAGCAAGCGGTCTACTATAGGAATGCTAAGGATAGACGTAAGGGAGTAGACTAGGTTATGGGTAGAATATTTTGTTTCTACAAAGAATGCTTGCGACTAGGCTCGGAATATAAGACTAAACCCGAGGATGACCTAGAAACCGTGACCAACGATGGAGTCACGTAATAGACGTGACTTTGAGTCTAGCTAAAAGACTCGTTAATAAAGAAAGCGCTACTGGGAGGCAACCCAAGCTTTATTTGTTTTGTTTGTTTGTTTGTTTGATTTTATTTGTTTCCGTATGTATGTTTTATTTTTATTGTAATGGTTCATGTTTCAAATCAAATGGTGAAAATGCTTTATTTTGTTTTTAACTTCGTCTTAACTACATATAAAGGTATTTTGCAAAAGATAAGTGTAAGGGAAATCTAAATTTGTTTTTAAGAACAAATTGAACATGAATCGTAGCAATATAAAATGAACATACATATTAGTATTTGTTTGAGTCAGATGCTTGTATCGAGTCATAATGAAATTTTGCAGGATTCCAGGAATTAAGGTATTTGTTTTTCTAGAAATTTTCCGGAAACTAAACATAAATTAAAATTCTGTCAGATCAGTTCTGACGGCGTCAGGGTTTATAACCTGACGGCGTCAGGCACTGATTCCAGAAAAGTTTTTAAAATTTAGTTTTTCTACCAGGATTATGAAATTTACTGCATCTTTAACTCCAGGAATCTGCAAACTTTCATTCCACAAGCATTATATCCTTATATAGATTTTACCGCCGATTTTACGCGAGGTTTGCCTATATTTGTTTTCTCAGGTTTAACAGGTTATATTGGACAAGAAGATGAACATGGCATTTAGTCCATGACATCAAGTTTTTGGCGTTGCTTCAATCTTGAAGATATTACATCATCTTGGAAGAAGATCTAACCATGTTACCACACGATCCACACCAAACGAATCAGGGGAGTATTTGTTTCATTCTTTCATTTTCTTTACATTTACATCTTTTATGCGAACATTGGGGACAATGTTCGGTTTAAGTGTAAGGAGGGTAAATGAAGACACCTTAGAAAATGCAATTACGATTGATTTTTGTTTGTTTAATGGTAAATGTGTAGTAAAACTTAGAGAAATATTTGTTAGGGCAATTTTAGCGCCAAATTAAATTTTTTTTACAACATATAGGAGTGAAACTTTAGACATAATAAGCGTCTCATGGATAGGAAGTTGTATTACTAGCACAAAAACCGTACCACTCAAAAAAATTTTATGAATAAGATAGTGAACCATCCGAGTGTTAGATTAATTGACTAACGCGCTAGTGATCTAGTGTATGACCATCCGCTATGCAAATAACGCGCCGGCAATCCAAGAAGTGCACTAGTGACCATCCGTTAGTTGAAGCGTCAAGGACTCGCGCTAGCGATCTACTAAGTTTTTTTAGTATGCTTGTTTGTGTACCGGTAGTAATTAGATTCTAGAACTTGCGTTAGTGACCATCCCAAATCCACTAGTGAGACTACATTCGTGTAGTTAGATTTACTACATGATAAGAGGCATTAGGATAAACCCTTGTTTTGCACCTGTAACATAATTACATTGTACTCATTTTTTAGTACACGATACCCCTAGTACACCCCTTAGAGCCTATCTTTTCGTTTGTTTACAATCCACCCCAAATGTACACCCAAATCGCCTTAGCCTACCTTGTATGCACTCATCTTTAGTGCATTATTGTGACAACATTTGTTTAAATCCTTAGTTAATTATCTAATTGATTACATGGTTGCTAAATCGACTCATATCTTGTACATATTGTTTTGGGACGATTGGGACTCATAGGTAAAGTACTAGTGTAATGGAGTAATGGGGAAGTAGTCGATTATTACCCCCATATGTGCGTTAATATTTTAAATTACTCCAAGTTTTTCAATTATCTTAATTCGAGTCATTAGAATAGTTAATTGTAAAGTATGTAAAAGTTCAAGTGTAAGGGGAGAACCGAGGCCCCTATGATGTATTATTTTGGATGGTAGGGCAAGAGTGTATGAAAAAAAAATCGAAAAAACAAGAAAAACGAAAAAAAATTTGAAAAAGAAGAAGAGAAAAAAACATACGGACTACCATCCCGTTTCCTTTTATGTTTATTTACGTTTTTTTTATTTTCTTTTTTGCTTAAGTTGAATCGAGTCTTGGCTTAGCAACGCCACATTGTGCATGTATTTGATCAAGATAGTTAACTCGCCACCACTAAAAATACCCTTTATTCCAACAAACCGTGTTTATCATATCCCTACACCTAACATTAACACCCTTGAAAAGCCCTATTTGATAGTTTATCTTAGGTGCTTACGCCAAATGGAGGAGGTTTTTGATCCTTTCCCAAGCCTATGGTAATCTATTTGCTAAGGGCTAGTGTATGATTTCCGTGCTTTTTATGACTAGGGTGGAATAACTATTTGTTGTAATTACTTTTATATTAGTGTTAAATGACCCCTAGCTCATATTTTGATTGGAATAAAAGCGCATTTGCTTGAGGACAAGCAAATCTCAAGTGTAAGGGTATTTGATGAGGCAAAAAGTGTTACGCTTTAAGGGGGTCATTTAATCCCTAAATCGTTATTTTATGATCAAATATTGCCTTAAAT
>LBNU01024977.1:52985-87081 GCA_014162995.1 Artemisia annua | reverse complement strand
CCTCCACCACCACCACCAACAAACACACCTCCACCACCACCATCATCTCCATCTTCCCCATCACTTCCACCAAATTAAACATGCTTCATCCCTTGAAAATAAAATATTTCAACCATTTTGGTGGCAAGCTCTAGGAAGACACTCATATTGGAGCCTTGGTTGTTTGTTTTTCATTATGTATGCTTGTAAGCCTTTAAGGCATTAGTTAATTGAACATCTAGTTTATGTGCATCTTGGATTTTTTTTTCATTGTAATATCTTGCTTAACTAGTAGAAATGACTATCTCTAGCTTTAATTCATTTCCTTGCATGATATATATATATATATATATATATATATATATATATATATATATATATATATATTGCTTGTCTTCTCAATATTTTTCTTGCAAGCATTCCATATCTCGATTTATCTTATAACCTCAAAACGAGGGGGAGTATACGTTAAGGGGGAACTCCAAGCTTATCGGGAAAACCTTTTTTATGCTAACAAAAAGGGGGAGAAATGATATAAACTCACTAAATACTTGTATATATACCAATTTTTGTTTTAATGAGTTTAGATTTTGTAATCATCAAAAAGGGGGAGATTGTTGATATAAATAATGCATAAAAACGTTATTTATATTTTTCGATATCTCTATGTTTTGACGATCAAAAAATGTAAAAACATTAAACGTAAAATTACTACGTAAACAAGTATTTAGTTACAAATATCATTTTATCCAACTAAATCACTTAAGGTATGAATAAACAAATGCCTAATACATTTTATGATCAAAGGGATGTTCATTTATATATTACAAAGTTTATTAAATTATATAAACATATTATATATTTTTGAAAAATATTTTTGGTAATAAAGGAAAAGGTTTAATTCATAATAAATATATGAATTCAAATTTTTTACCAAAATCAGTTAGTTTTTCTCCAAATAAACTTTCCCCACAAAAGACAAAAGATCCAGGCCGTTTTAGGAGGCGGCCCCCTTAATTTTAAGGGGGCCGGCCACCATTTAAGGGGGCCGGCACGCTCATGAGGCCAGAATCTTTTGCCTATAAATACAGGCTCAATCCTGCATTTTTTCCTCACCTTTTGCACGAATTTTTTTCAGTCCAAATCCTTTCCAAACATCATTTTAAATCCAGTTTCAAGTGATCCAATCCTTCCTCATCCAAAGTGCAAAAGAAGAATACTCCTTCAACATACACTCAAGAAGTATTGTAGATTAGTTTTGTAGATTGTGTAAATCATTTGTAAAGTTGTGTAGTTCTTGTGATAAGTAGAGCTAGGTGGGTTGAAGTTGTGTTGTGAAGATATAGTAGTGAAGTAGTGAAGTAGTAGTGTTGTGTAGAAGTTGTGACTAGTTGCGAAGTTGTGAGATTGGTTCTAGCTACCATTAGAACTCGACATTTTGCTTGGTGTCGCTAAACGGTGTAAGCAAAGGTGTGTAAGGTTTATCCGCCACAAGGGAGTTTGTTGACATAGTGAAGAAAACTCTCGAGTAGGTGACTCGGGGAGTGGAGTAGGAACAAGGAAGGTGTCCTTGTAGCCGAACCACTATAAATCATTGTGTTGTGGTTTGATCTTTCTAACTCTATCTTTTCATTACTTTTGTACTTGTATTATATTTGCTTAGTTAGTTAGTAACTTAATAATTGTTCATATAGTGCAAGTATTGAATTAACATAAACTAGAATCGAAGATTTTTTAAGTAAACTTTTTATAAATTAAAAAGACGTAAAACTATTCAACCCCCCTTCTAGTTTTCCACAGGATCATTCAATGCCTCGATCTTAGAAATGAGAAGATTGACATTCAATAATTTTTCGCGAAGAGTTTCATCTTGGATTTCATTATCAAGTTCTTCATCATTCTCTTCTTCTAAGCTGACGAGCTCAAAAAGGTAATTCCTCCACATTGTCGGTGCCTCCACAAGATAAAGAATCGTCATCGTCAGAATCGGAGAACATCTCAACACGATCATTCGAATTAACAATCAGAGGTAAATCAAGTCTCGAAGAACATCTTGAAGAATCCGGAGGTGGGAGAAGTGGTGTGTTCTGAGAGCTAGGAATTTCCACCACTTCCGTTATGGTCTACGGTTCTCGTTTTTGATAAACGTGAAGATAAGGCAAGTCGTTCTTTTTAGACATCGTTTTAAGCTCAGCACGTTTGCTTGACAAACTCTTAACCGTAAATCGAGAAAGGTTAGGATCAATTTTTGACGGTTTAGGAGGAGCAATTGTAGGCTTAGATTCTTGGACAACCGTAGGTTGGACGTATTTAGCACTTCCATTGTCAGTGGAAAGTACCGGGTCCTTTGTCACCTCGGTTTCNTATTTCGCGAAGAGTTTCATCTTGGATTTCATTATCAAGTTCTTCATCATTCTCTTCTTCTAAGCTGACGAGCTCAAAAGGTAATTCCTCCACATAGTCGATGCCTCCACAAGATAAAGAATCGTCATCGTCAGAATCGGAGAACATCTCAACACGATCATTCGAATTAACAATCAGAGGTAAATCAAGTCTCGAAGAACATCTTGAAGAATCCGGAGGTGGGAGAAGTGGTGTGTTCTGAGAGCTAGGAATTTCCACCATTTCCGTTATGGTCTACGGTTCTCGTTTTTGATAAACGTGAAGATAAGGCAAGTCGTTCTTTTTAGACATCGTTTTAAGCTCAGCACGTTTGCTTGACAAACTCTTAACCGTAAATCGGGAAAGGTTAGGATTAATTTTTGACGGTTTAGGAGGAGCAATTGTAGGCTTAGATTCTTGGACAACCGTAGGTTGGACGTATTTAGCACTTCCATTGTCAGTGGAAAGTACCGGGTCCTTTGTCACCTCGGTTTCTCGTTCTATTTCCCTCACCGGAGAGGGATTAGGAATCGAAGGTTCATCTTCACCGCTCTCCTCATAGTTTTGTTTTTCTTTACGAATCAAAATGTACGATAAGGTTTGAAGAAAATCATTAAGTGCATCATGATCAATTATGTTAGTGATATCGATCTGAGGTTGTGATGGAGTTATTCGGTATTGTGGAGTATGTGGATGAGAACAATCATTATTGCCACAAGGATACAGATTCCTTGTTTGACAATCGGTGGTAAAGTGCGGACCTCCACAATACTCACAACCGTGTTGTTGTTGTGATGGATTCGGCTCATAATGAATATTTTCAAGCGATTCCCCACAATTTTTAAAATGTGATGTATTTTGGAATGAATCAGGGTTGAAATACGGTTCTTGCTCGTAAGAGTTTTGAGGAAGGAGATAAAAATCGTTTTGAGGATAATTGGAAAAGTTCGGGTTAAAATCACAAGTATATGAGTTATCGGCTTCCGAAGCACAAATCGAACAAAATCCATCGGTAATATTTCTTCCACACCTCTCGCAAGTACACCGTTTACAATATGTTGATGTCGAATCTAACGAATCTCCACATATATCACAATAACGTTGATCGTACGAAGAATAATCGGGCTGAGGTGGCTAGTCGGGAAAATTTGAAAGATAGTTGAATGAATTCGGGTTTTGGTCATAAATGAATGAATTACTCGAACCACAAAACAAACAACTTCCGTTTTGAATATCATTACCACACCTTTCGCACGTACACCAACGACATGGTGAACCGTAAAGCGGTTCACCACAACTAACACAAGGAATACACGATTCCACCAGAATTAATCAGAAGAGGGAGAAAGATAAAGAATTAAATGATTTAGAGGATTTGAGAAGAAGAATTAAACATATATGAGGATAAGACGATTATTTTTGGATTTTTATGTTGGAAAACAAAGGACAAACAAAATTTAAAATCAATTATGAAAAAGAAAATATTTTTTTTGGGTTTTTGTAATTAGAAAAATGGAAAACAAAAGAAAAAGAAATTTTGAAAAGAAAATATTTTTGGTTTTTATATTTTTGCAAATATTTACAAAAACGATAACTTCTCGGGAGAAGGATCTTCAAAACACGAAAACAACGAATGGAATCGACACACTCTTCTCAAGCCTTTCCCGGTAGCGGCGCCATTTAATTGGTGTAATATTTGATTTCCAAAGAAATACTCGTGGAAGTATTTCCCAGGTCGTAGTCCCAACGAAGGTTGAATTGAGTTTGTCGGTTCGTGATCGTGAAAACGTGCAGTGAATAGGAAAATAATTAGGAATTTGGAGTTCTACACTAATCATATTGAAATAACGAATAAAAATAACTAATAAGGCTAAGGGAACACGTAATGGGACATAAGGATGTCTAAAACGTAAATTAAACTAAAAACGCGAATTTTTAATTAAAATAAACGTAATAACGCAAAATTAAAAAGTGAAATCTAAGAAATCCTAATCCTACGGGCATGAAAATAATTATCCTACATTCCAAATGATAAAAGAAAATTTTCGAAAAGGACAAATATTTTTATGTCTTTTTATTTAATTAATGTGAATTAAAAATGTAAATAAAAGAAATAAAATGATTAATAATAGGAAAACTTTTCAAATAAATCTGAAAATTTTTTTTGGTAATTACTTTAAACTATTTAAAATGTAAGAAAAATAAAAAGTATGAAAAATCAGTTCATAATAAGCAGAAATAAACAGTTTTAAGCTAAATTGGCTAATAAGGCTAAAGGGGTGTTAACTAATAAATGTTGCAGAAAACTATAGACAAAAGGCCCTAGGACAGATGGTTTATAAGTGTGGCTGTGAGAGGTTTGGGGGTGCAGGAGGTCAGGGGTTCGAATCCCCTTGGCCTCTTTTTACAAAACTTTTTATTTTTATGAACCTTTTTTGTTGAAACTTGTAAAATAGATAAAATTAAAGACTTTTTATAAAAACAAACTTTTTGAGAAATAGAATTAAGTAGGGAAATAAGTAGAGTTAACCAACAGTTTAGTACAAAATGAGCAAAACCAAACACACTTTCCTAAAAGCTGAAGCACAAGCTGATCTAAGCTTTAAGCTAGATTCTAAAGATTCAAGAAACAACTAAAACTTAAACTCAATCATGAAAATGAGCAAAGAAAATGGTGGATGAAACAGTTTGGGCATTTAGCTAAGAAAAGATATTAAAGCAATTCTAAAGGCTATAAAGAGACTATAAAAAGCTAAACTAAGAGGAGAATAAAGCTAGGGGCACACTAGGGAATCCTAAATAAGTTAATGGGAGCAAAAATAAGTATTAAGTTATAAGCAGATAAGCTGTTAAGGAACAAGTCAACAACATGCAAAACTGCATTATAGCTAAAACAGTCCAACAAGCCAACTTCAAGCTACCTAAAAGCTTATAAAAACTACAAGCTAACCCACCAAAGAGAAATCCTAAAAGGCTAGTACTATGGACTAATTGTAAACCAAAAATCAAACCTAACTAACAACTAAATAGGCAGAAATGAGGCTGAGAAAAAAAGGCAATTTGGACAGTTAAAAAAAAGAGCAGGGTTGCAGGCTAATGGAGTGTTTTGCAGCGTGATTCTAACTCACTAACAAATCCTAAATTGCAAAGTTAGCTAAAACTAAAAGACCCTAGGTTGCTAACAGTCTACTCAACCAAATCCAAGCTCTCATTCCTACTCTAACATACCAAAAATTGTGAATGAAAAGGGTTGTTTTGACTAATGCAAGTTTGAAAAAAGTAAAGTGTGCACAAGTGAATGGAATGTAAAACTAAATTGCAGAAGTATGTTATAACCTTAATGGGCTAAAAACATGCACTGACTAACAACTAAATGTAAGAGTTAAGGACTGTGCAATTGTTTTGATGTTAAAACTGTTTTGAAAAGAAACTTTTGTGAAACTAGAGCAAATGCCAAAATTTATACTACAATATGCTGAAAAATGCCTAAAATCTACTTATGACACTAAATGAAAGCTGAATCAAAATCGAAATAGGGTCTAAGACAGCTTTGACTTAAAATGTCAAGCTGTCCCAAACACCCCTTTAGGAATGAACTGCTAATGATTTTCAAAGGATTAAAGCCAGAATGATCTGAGATATGAGAACTAATTATCAAACTAAGTTTATTAACTACTAGTAAGCATACTTCATCAGAAATAAAGCACTAAATTAAACTCAATAAGCAGTTTGACTTTTTATTGACTTTTTGAAAACTTTTGAGAATAAGACAGTACTTAAGAAATTAACAGCTCACTAAAGCTTAAACAAGCTTCTATGAGCTTCTAAGATTAGCAATGAGAGCTTGAAAACAATGAAGTAACTTTAATCGAAAGCTTAAGTAAATTTAGGAAAGCACAATGAAAAGAAGACTGAAATTTGCATTAAAATGAGAAAGTTGATTACAATATTTGAAAACAGGAATCAAAAGCTGGAATAAAGCTAACCTAAGCTACAAATTAAGCTGCTAATATTCTACCCTAAGTTACCCTAAATTACACCTACTCCTAATAGCTTCAACGTGAGTGAGGAGGCTTCCTTATATAGGAGAGTTGAGCTAGGGTTTGGAAGGTTCAGGATCCTCTATTCTCGTCCATAGATCAAATCCCAGCATCATTCATCCAATAGCAGCCGTTGGATCATGTGTATGAGGTGGTCCATCCAATCATGAGCTCTAATTCTGCCACTCTGTCATTCCTTTGATGTCACTACCTGTCCATGTCAGCTAACTTCTAGAAGCATCACCTCGTACTTAATTGAATCCAGGTAAAAGGTGGGAGCAAGGTTAAAATGGGGAAGAAAGGGTAACAGTGAAAATGGGGAAAAGTGGCGCGTTTGGTTTGTTATCTATTTTATTTTTTTATTCCTTTTTTGGCTGGTGGGCTTGGGCTAATGAGATTTGGTTTTGGGTTTAGTATAAAGGAAGGTGGGTTGTGGGCTTATTGGGTTATTTTAAATATGCTTTGGCAGATTTATATTTAGTAGTAGTTTTGGTTTAGTGAAAAATTCTAAGGACCAAGGTTGTAAATTGGAAACTTGAAGGAACAAATTTGCTAACTTTAAAAAATTCTTCTAAGGGCCAATCTTGACATATGTTGATTCTTGAAGGTTTGACTTTGACTTTTTGAGCCTTTCTTTGATTTGAACTTGAAATTTCTACCCCGGCTCCGGCTTTTGATCCATTTTCCATTCCTCGTGCTCGTGTTGTCGCTTTTTCTCGATTTTTATCCTTTTTCACTATATCCGTACCTGCACAATCACAAACACAAAAAAACAACATATATTTGGCATTTTAGGTCGGTTTTTGGTCGTATTTGTCGGCTTTTTGGTAATGAAAAGGTATGTGAAATAACACATACCAAACACCATGGTAAAAAGTAAATTTACCAATAACATCATCTAAAACTAACAAGATCCATTTAAAGATATGTGTCACGAAGTTAATTTTCAAAGTATACAATGAGAGTGTTTGGCTTACCTTTACATTGTCATCCGAAGGTTGAAATTTATCTTCAATTATAACGTTATGATAAGTCATATTATATACATGTTTTTTACTTGTTATCTTGTGTTTTATACATGTTTTAGAGCGATTATTTTAGACTTTTGGTACTTAATTGCATGAAAATGATAATAGTGAAAAGATCAAAATACGTTACCAAAAATCAAAAGAATGAAGTCCGAGGGCCAAAAGCATTGACGAGAAGAAAATATGAAGAAATATATTGAAAGAGGTTTTCGTGGCAAGAAAATGATGTTCGTGTCACAACGTTTATCACAAATAATTTAAAAGATGTCGAAAACTAAACTTCGCGTCGCGACGTTTAGTGTAAAAAGACTCTGCATTGCGATGATGATGCTCGTGTTGTGAAACAGGGATCCGACTGGGAACCCTAACTCTTCATCTCTAAATACAACACATTCTCAAAAACCTAAAAATAACCTTCACCTACAAAACTTACATAGAATATTGAGGTTCCTTGAGGACGTGAAGAGAGTAAAGAAGATCTATTCCATTATCCTACGTTGTGTTGCAAGAGCATGTCACTCTCGTTTTACTTTTATTTGTTTAATATCAACCTTTTATATTCAGACTGTAAAAGCTCCAATTAGTGAAAGTATGATTTTTTGTTTCATTATGATTGTTGGCTAAACACCTTCGTGCGCTCATTTGATTATGTATTCTAGATGTATACTTAATAAATAGGGTTTATTGTTGTTAAAACGTGTCGCACACGTCTTTTGTTTTCCAAGATCCAACCGCATTAACTCTCATGTTTCTACTATTTAAGGGTTTAACTATTGAACTTAATTGCCCGGTTAATAGCCCCATATGCCTTTTTATCTCGAATTAGGTAAATGAAGCGTATTTATCTAGTAGAGTAAATGTTAATGAGTAACTATCCGACATCGGACCACCTAGATTAGACACATGTTTCTAACCAGTAGAAGTATAATTAATAGGTATTTGACGAGGCCAATATTCCCACAAAAGATAATCTATAAGACTTATTCTTTGACATCTCATACTGTAAATAAATCTTATGTGACAGTACGACTATTATTAAGACTCTAAACATAGTGCACGATGTTTAAAAATATCATAATTGGTTTCCCGCAGAGATTGCACTATAAGAGTTAGTTAGAGCGGGTATTGACGCCACTCTGCATGACTAACTCACTAGATTAATGTAAGCGATGCAACGACAATAAACCCACCATTATTATCTTATGCAACTAGGGAGCATAACAAAAGTATTTTTAATATTATTATTTCAAAACTTACCACGTTGGGATATTTTATTAGAGTGCTGATATGCACACCACACTTTTTTATTATTTCACCACTAAATCACACCAATAATACACACAGTACAACACCTCTATGCGTGATTAGTGATGTGCAAATTACTTTTAATGGTGTGCATATCACCCCCATTTTATTAATATTATTTATTTTAGTTTTGTTAGGGACAGCCAAAACATCCATAAAATAAGAGTCTTAACATAATTTAGGGTATTGGTTGTTCGAATGATCTGTAAAACATGCACAAGAAAAAAATAAAAAAGTAAAAACCATGCATACCAAAACCGTAATATCAATATTTCCTAATCAGAATCAGAGATGTAACATAAACCTAAACACATAACAAGGGTGTTTATATAATTACTTGTTCATGTTATCCTTGAATTGCAAGCAATATTCTAGATGCACAAAATCACCTTATTGATCTTCCTTGATGCATTGATCGATTGAATAGGGATTGGAGGGGCGAATCACCTGTGTTGGTTGCATTAGGTATCCACCACTACTACATATGCAGGTATAGGGCTAGATCCTATACACAGTTAGAATATACGGATCGACTAGGAGTTGATTTAGTGATCGACTAAGGGTTTGGAAGCCCTTGGGGCGGTCGACCGAATAGGAGAGGGAGAAGGGTGGCAATTTTAAGGTTAGAGGAATAGTTATGGTTTTAGTTAGGGATACCTTGTATTTTTATGGCACAAAAGAATTTTCCTAATACAACTAGAATTACCTAAATTATTCCTAGGTAAATAACCCTCTTTACCCTTTTAAGGTATTCGACCGACCCACATAACCTTAAAGTTTATAGTTTGCGTTTTATGTGCTTAATATATTTGTTCGGATAATGTGTTGTTAGGAAATTTACAAAACATAAGAGAAAATTAAAAGAAAGTTATATATACCGTTAAATAAATAAAAAAAGATAAAATTTTTTTAAACGAACCTTTTCTAGTACTACTTTACCAACTAGGACGTTGCATATGTATTTTGCCAAAATGAACTTTTAATATTAGCCATCTGATTCATTTCAGGATAAATTTTCAACCATACACGTGTCTCTAGACGATCTTTAATGCGGCTGAATTTATTAAATTTAACTTGTGATTACTAGACGTCTCGAACGTGACCCAAAAGAAACACGATCTCGTACGCGACCTAAAAGAAACGCAACCCAAAAATAGGTGTTGCTAGTCTCGAACGCGACCCAAAACTAACTTTTGTGGACTTATTTAGCAAAATGATAGGATGTTTCACGCGCACAAGTTTAAGGGCGACAAGTGTTTCACGTGACACAAGTTTAGATGTGAAAATGTTGTTGACGCCTTGACGGTGGATCATATGCAATGAAAAATGTTAGAAGTGAGGGTGTGGACTTGTGGTCAAACAAGTTGAATAGAGAATGAGAAAGGTGAAAATGACGAGTTTCTTCTTGAGAACGGTAGTTTTGAAACTATTTTTAGACTCCATTGATGGAACAAGAAGAAATAAAAAGTCTTTTGAATTATCAAGTGTAAGAAAAGTGTGTGAAGTGAAAAGAAGAGAGATAAAAAAGTGGGTTGCAAGATGATGATAAGGTTTGCACGTGATATGAAGTACTAATTTAATGGTATAATAATGTTTTAAGTCACAAATTTGATTGGTTTTGGTAAGACTCGTGACATTTTGGAGTGATGATGAGGTTTGCATTAGTTCGGTTTTGTAGAAACTTGAAAAGTGGACAGGTTTGAAAAATGGGTTATGCTATTAGACAAGTTAGGTAATTTGTTTTAAATAAAATATCCTTATATTAAAGTATAAAACTATACACTATATCCGAAAATATCATTTCCAACTTTCAAATAAAACAAATAATCATTGACTGCCACGTATCAATGACTAATTCTCTCACTTGCACAACCAACATTGGTGCAAACATACGTAACCCATCCTCCCATCTCAAACCAAACTCCCCTACACGCACATCCACCCTATCATCCCACTCTCCAACAACCACACACCACTCACACCACGACACGTGTCACCACTCCGATACACCCGCACACACCAGATCCCACCTCCTCACATATAAATAAAAATATTTCATTTTTCAATTTACATATATATCTTCTCCAGGCGATTTCCTGTTTAAAGCCCTAGGGTTTGTTCATCTCATTTTTCATTTTTTTTAATTAAATTAATTAAAATTAATTAAAAATTAATTATATTTATATGTTTAATTGTGATTTATTAGGGGGTTGGAACTTGAAGGAATAATAAAGGTGCTTTAATTTTGGTCTCCCTTAATTTATCAGGTTTGTTTGTTTTAATTGATTAATTTTTATAGAAATTGAATTAATTTTTATTGAATTTTGATATGAATTTATGTGAATTATATAACCTGGTTAGGTCGCGTACATCTGAGTCAAAAAAGTGGTTCATTTTTGGGATTATATATGTTATAATTGGATATGGGGGTGGCTGGAATTTTGGATTTGCTTTTTTGTAAAGAATACGATAATATTCGAAAAAGATAATACTTTGATATTAATTATCAAATAAGTAACTTGAAATGAGCAGCGCAGAGGAAAAACTGTTTGGATATTAAAAACTGCTTTTCTGCTTAATAAATGGGAAAATTAGAAAAAATAAGCAATTAAAAACACCCACTGTTTTATTAGCTACAGAAATACGTGATTTGGAGTAGTTTTTGCTATAAAGTTGACACCTTTGGCATGTTTATCTAATGGTTAGGCTAGTGTAGTGAAGTTAGGGGGTCATGCCTTTGTTGTGTTGTATGGCTTTGCGATGGTTTGTGGTTTTTATTTCTTTTTGTACGAGGCAGATACGTTAGAGAGTGAGTTTTATATCTGATACAAGGCGAATTGAGCTTATAAAGGTTTAGTCTTTTTATAACGAGTTGTATGTTGTTTGGATGACAATGTTTGTGAATTTGGTGTTAAGTGAACATTAAATGTGAAATTTCATTTAACTAGTATTGTAAGGGGGTGCTTGACAAAGCTCATTTTTTGGCATATCAGCTTATGTGATTTCGGCTTATGTTTCGTAAGCCCGTTTTTCCTATTCCGAAACTTACGGCCTATATAAGCTTATTATGATATAATATAATAAGCTTATATAAGCCGATAAGTGTCAATGTAAGCTGGAAATTACGGGCTTATAAAACTTAAGCAGAAAATGCAGAAGCCAAAAAAATAAGCTTAAACAAACGCTCCCAAGTTTGAGCTAGGAGGTGTTGACCAGAAATGAAGTTGGTTGGTTTTGTATCTGGTATGCAGTGATATATAAATGAGGCGTTAATATAAGAATATTTTGTTATTTTCTGATGTAACTTGAAATAATGGGGTTGGTTTTGTTGTCTTACTTTGACTTTTTATTTATTTATGATTTAGTATGTTTGTGTATCTGATATGCTAGTAATAAGTTGTGTAACGGTGGTGTTTGAGTAATGCATCTAAAAAGGTGGGTTTTTAAGTTTTGTGCTATGGGATAGCGAAAACTACGAGGTTTTGGTGTAATCTATGCTTGATGGTTCATACCTCTTGCATGCTAACCTAATGTTTAGGATATTATGTGATCATGCCTTTGTGGAGTCATATCTGTATGTGGGTTTATCATGTTTATCAAGTTTGGTATGAGGCTGCCTTATTATATTTAAGGTGAAGTGAACATATCAAGGTGTAATTTTTTCATTTGATGTGAGTTTAATCTTGTTTGGCTGAACGTATATATGGATTTGATATCAAGTGAATGATCAGTAGGGTAATTGTGAGCGTGTAGGTATTGACTAGAAATAAAGTTGTTGTTTCTCTATTTGTACATGGAAATTAAAAATCAATACAAGCCCTTAACTGGAAACCAGAGAAACTCGATTAACTTTTCATCGCTTTACCTTGATTAATCTCATCAAATCTGCACATGCTCTCATCTTAAGTAACAGAGTAACTAGGAAACTAGAAATCGTAAATGAATTATAATCACCTTTGGTTATATGACATTAATTTATTGCTGTTGAAGATAATGTTCTGATTCAGAAAATAGATTATGGCACTAAAGGAAAAAGTGGCAACATAAAGATGCAACAAGTGCTAAATACTTTCTTTTTCTTGCATTTCGAGGGTACTTTTAGGTATGGTAAGCTGAGCAAGCAAGTAATTAATGAGAGATAGTTTCTGTTGTTCAGTGTAGCTATATAGATACTTCCACCCACTTGACACATGAACTGGTACAATTTGGCTCTGTTAGAACCGAATTGCGGTGTTTTGATGTTTCATGTCAACATGCTTGTGCCAGATGTCTATAAATGAAGTTTAGGTAGCTATCACTACTTCATACTTTTTATCACTTACTCTAAAAGAATAATCAAGAAACGTTGCTAGCCATCAACTGTTTTCCATGCATCTTTTGTCACGTTGTTAATGGCTTTGTCAAGCTTAGAATGTGACCACATGCAGACATGTGACTTGTCTTGGATGATGCGACTGATGCCCCTTTTCTTGAGATGTTTAGGTGATTGCAATTCTCTTTCCAAGATTACTTACTTTTCACTTAGATAGGCCATCTATCCCTGCCTTCACCTTAAATTGGTTGGTGGGGGTACATGGCATGTTGTTGCTTATATTCATAGGTCATGCAACCATAATATGTTGTTTCACTGTTATGTCTGGCTTTACTTGTGACCAATTGGGGCTGCTTGGTTGGGAACACACGTTTATCTTATTAACTAGATTATTTGGTACGATAAATTACCATAAAGATCTAGATGATTCGATCCAACATTTGAGAAGCATAATATTTTTGTATCTGGAAAAAGGTTCGGGAGATACTGAAGAATATGTAAAGAATCTGGGATAACTTTGTACTGGAACATCTTGATGAGGGACGCGTCATGTAGATATCGTCGGTCACTCATCCACAAGATATTGTAGCTTATGTGGTGTTGAAACATTAACTTATATATATATAGCTGGCTAGAAAGTGGCTTTAAGTGACATAGTATAAGATGGTATATATGGAGCTTGATTTATATTATGGGCTAGATATGTTATAAATGAAGCAGCAAAGTTTTGCATCTTTGAGAAGTGAAAAGGTGCATGTCACGTGACAAAGTCTTGCAGCTTTCTTGTTGCTTGACATGTATTGGTAGGTGCATGAGAAGTGAAAAGGTGTATGACATGGATTCAATGTTTAAAATGACCGCATGGTTCTGAAGGCAAACAGGTGCATGCATAGTCTCTTTGAGTGAGTTTATGAACCAATTGGACACAAGTCAAGCATTCTTGGCAGATTTTGTGTCTTAAGGTCGGAAGATGTGCAAGAGGGATAGAATGTAGAAGCTCATAGGAAGAACTAGGAAATCCAGAAACTAGTCAAAAGACTGAAGTAAGATGGCTTTGTGGTCGTATCACTTTTCCCTACCGTTGTTTTCTACATCTATTCATAATAATTTGAAAGAAACATGCAGTGTTTACTTGCTCTCTGTCATACTCCTATGGGTTTGCGAATTTCCAGCAGCTTTTACTGTAGGCGCTTTCTTACGTTGATTGCCTTGTGCCTTTGTGTTATGCCTGCTATCACCAGGTTTTGCGCCCATGATGTCCTCATGGTTCTCTCTTGTTCATCTTATCTTCTGAACTTCGTAGTTGATTACTGTGCTGTCATATTAAGGTTTTTCATTATATGCACGTCCTAGATCTCATAAATGTGTTCACTTCTCCTTTCTTTGGAAATTCTTAAATTTTAATGATGGGATATCTGATCATGTAAAATTAATAAATTATAGACCCTGTAAACATTAGATTATGTTATTACCTCATAGTAATGTATTTTGAGTTCTTAGACTTTTGCTTTCCTTGAAAATTGTTTGGATTGAGGGTTTCAGGCTTAAAGATTGGGTTTAGGATGATACAAATTGTTTGGTACAAATACTAGGATTTGAATAATGCAATGATGCCTAAATATCTGGATTACATGAATCCCACCTATCCATCTCGTTTCTTGTAATTTTCTACTAACATAAATATATAGCTTCTAAATTTTATACTAAATTACAAAATTAACAATTATTTAAATTATTATAAATTTTCACCCCTGCTTTTCTTCCAATCCTACCCGAAATCCTAATCCTAACCCAAAACCACCTAACAAAACAAGCGCACCCTTAATTTCTGATCCTATTGGAAATTTATAAATTTGATACTTTATTGCATGATATTAATGAAATCCACATTATGTAGGTGTTTCGTAAAATAATGGGCTTAAACCTTATGGAAACTGTGAGAACGTTAAAGCAAATAATTGATAGCTTTGTGATGTATATCTTTGTGAAGTACGTGTAAATTACTCTTTTCTGATTCATGTTTCTACTACTGGGGAATCTTCCAATTAGGGTTACATTTTATGTTTTGCAAGCCAAATGGGTAGAAAATAATGAGTAATGGGTCAAAGAAGTTGAAAATTGCCTAAATGTCTTTCCACGGCATATAATATTACCAACTAGCTTTACCAAAAATAGACCTATACTGTAATGATATTAGCTTTTATAATCGTATTCACACACCAGCTATTCATAGAGCTTCACAATTTTGGAGAAGAAGTGTTTTGGGGCCAACCTAACGTGTCTTGGCCCTTACGGAAAAAAAAAAAAAAATACTCTTGTTCCTGTTGCCCAACCTTTTTGTTTTACCACAACTATTGTCTGCGTCTTTACATGTGTCAAATATTATCTAATGGTTCAGGACAGCTGGACGATGGAGAAAAACGAGACAGGGTGCCAAGCAGCTCCAGAAGCTCCTATCCTTTGCGTCAACCACTGTGGGTTCTATGGCACCCCAGCAACAATGAACATGTGTTCGAAGTGTCACAAAGACGTGATGTTGAAGGAAGAACAGGCTAAACTTGCTGCGTCATCAATTGAGAGTATCGTAAATGGAGGTACGGCAAATCTCATCAGCAAAGACTCTTCTGCTGTTTCCTCTCAGCCTTCCGTGGCACCACCCGTTTCAGCAGTCGGGTCCGAGGTGGTCTTATCGACCCAACCATCTTCTGCATCACAAGCGCAAGCCGAGAGCAGTGAGAAGCCCATCGAGGGTCCGGTTCCCGCTTCAGGTCCCTCTAGATGCACCACATGCAGGAAAAAGGTCGGTTTAACAGGCTTCAATTGTCGGTGTGGGAATGTCTTTTGTTCTATTCACCGTTACTCTGACAAGCATGACTGCCAATTCGACTACCGTGCGACTGCAAAAGATGCCATAGCCAAAGCTAACCCTGTGGTGAAGGCTGAAAAGCTGGACAAGATATGAAGCATGCTGTCAAGTAAGTTTATGGGTGAGTGTCTTGTTGGTCATTGTCCTTTGCTATAGCTGCTGCTAATATATGGTGTGATGATGAACTGATATTTATCGCATGGCCTTGCATACGAACAACTTAAGTTTATCTTGTTTTATCATTTGTTTTATGTTTGGTTTGATGGACATTTTCTCAGTTTTTATGACATTTGTATGTGGATAGTCAAGTTTCTTGATCATTAGTTGTGATGCAGATGGGTAATTTTTCGTTTTACACGATCACCGTTTACAAGTGCAGATGGCTAATGCTGCTCTGCTACTTTTACCTTGATGAATGATGATGCGGGAAATATTAATTAAGTCATTATATGTAGCCAAGAGAGTTAGCTTTATAACCCGATTTTTGTTTTAATTGTAAATTGTAGAATTGCAATTCGATTGCGAGTTAAATGCTGGCTGCTCAGTTTGCTAGTGGGTGTCAATTCATTTTTGGAGCTAAGCAGGTCCTGAGAGGGTGCAGTCAAATGTAGTCAAAAACTTATTTAGATAGCCAAGTTATAATAAACAGATAAGTAGAGGACTGATTGTTTTAGTGGGGGGTTTTGTGCTGAAATAAGTGGTGTTTGAGTTCAAATATGACCTGTGATATCGTGAGGTCTATATACGTTCATCGTATGTCCATATGGAACATCGTTTAATGTTTGAAAATAACGCGAATTGCTAAGTAGAAAAATGAACGATACTGTTGGAAGACCAAAAGATGCAGGAAAAGACAACTTTTGATGGTTGATATGAGAGAAGGTTGTCTCCCGTAGTAAAAATGTTGGCTGAAATGGTATAGTGGCCTCGACTGTTTTTCTTTTCTATTCGTGATTGGGTACTATTTTCCGATGACATAAGTTAAACTCGAGCCAGAAGCCTAACAACAACCAATTATACTAGTAAAAATATTGTCTGCTTTGGTACGTGTATATCTGGAGTTCTGGACGATTTTTTTTTTTTTTTTTTTTTTTTTGCTAAAAACGCATTTGTGTGTGTAAGGACAATTTGAAATTTCATAACAAATATAAAACATATTTTAGTTCAAGTAATAAGATAGAACGTTAAAACTGCGTTATTATTTTGTGACGCGCCCAACTTTAAATGTAGACCTTGTTTGTGCAAAGGGTCTCTCAGATGTCGCCTATCGATGATTGTAGTTTATGCACTGTAGCGTGAGGAATTGGACCACGTCCAAAGTATTATTTAGTGTGCCTAGAGCACAATTGAATTGAATATAAGTTTTGAAGAACATTCTTGGTTATGTTAATATGATGTTTTATGAATTTGTCGAGTGGTTGGGAGTGTTTGACTTTTGTTCAAGAAAAAACTAGAGTAAATTACATCGTTCGTCCTTGTGATTTGCGTTGACTGGCGTCGTTAGTCCCTTGACCAAAAAAACAGCACCGTTCGTCCTTAACGGGCAAACGTTTGGCGTCGTTAGTCCCTCCCCCACTAACGCTTGTTAAGTGTTGTTACANAAAAAAACGTAAAAAAACGGACGTAAACGTAAAAAAAACAGACGAAAACGAAAAAAAAGACGAAAACGTAAAAAAACATACGAAAACGAAAAAAAAATAAACGGATGAAAACGTTAATAAACGGAGGAAAATGTAAAAAAAAGAGACGAAAACGAAAAAAACGGAGAAAAACGAAAAAAACAGACGAAAACGTATTAAAACGGAACTTGCGAACGTATTAAAAAAAAATTGCACCGTTCGTCCTTTTGGTTTGCGAAATGACTAGTATACTCTCATGGGACGTCAGGTGTAACAACACTTAACAAGCGTTAGTGGGGGAGGGACTAACGACGCCAAACGTTTGCCCGTTAAGGACGAACGGTGCAGTTTTTTTGGTCAAGGGACTAACGACGCCAGTCAACGCAAACAACAAGGACGAACGGTGTAATTTACTCAAAAAACTATTAAAATTAGATTGGGATTATGGATATGACCGAAGAGACTTAAAAATCTATAGATACGCGAGTTAAGATACCTACAAATAATGAACCATATGAAGAGACTAAAAGAGTGTTTCTTTTCTTATATTAATGGGGAAGTTCACGAAAACCTCTGTCAATTAAGAAGTTAATCTAGTAATATCTCAAAACCACTTAATTTAGTAAATAACCCTAAAAAAAGCTAGAGATATACTACCTCTGTCCCACATTAAGTGTCCACTATGACTTTTTTAAGTCTTTTTTCTTTAACTTTGACCTTAAATATATTTATTTGTGTTATATAATATTTAATAAAAATTATACAAATGAAAATACATTTAAAAACTTAATCCATTCATATATATTGCATCAAGTATTATATAACATGGACAAAAATATTTGAAGTCAAAGTTGCAGAAAAAAGACTTTGAAAAGTCATAGTGGACACTTAATGTGGGACGGAGGGAGTACTAGTTAAGGTACTAATGACAAATAGAAATATGACGAGTAGCAATGCCTAAAATCATTGCTAAAGAAGCTAATATTCCAGTATCATCGATATCGGGCGTTGCTAACTAGCCTGATGCTAATCTCAAATAGCATCAGATTTTTCTTTTTATGTGTGGGATTTGCCGGCATGTTTTTTTGTTTGTGTTTATTTGTTGATGGATTAAGTTGGATAAAGATGATTTTGTTAAAAGTAATTTCTTTCTGTTTTTGGTTTGAATAAGGTGAAGAAATAGAATTTAAGTTGAAAAGATTAGAGACGCGTGTTTTAATAATAATAATAAAAAAATATATTAATTATTATTTTTAATAATAATAATAATAATAATAATAATAATAATAATAATAATAATAATAATAATAATAATAATAACTGTAAAGATTGCTCGTTTGGATAGACGATGAACGGTAAGGCTTAATGTTGTGTGTTATGCTATCGGTTAAGTGTTTCTTTTTTCTGTTCGGAAACGGTGTTTAGCTTGCTTCATGGTCTTTACTGGGGATATCTACGGAGACCATGATGTGCTGGTATTATTGTACTAAATATCGGTTTAACGTTGTGCACGATACCCTTGTCGAAATATCTTTCAGTCGGGGATTTCAGCTGGAAAAGAAGTTGATATCGGGTTTGGTAGAGTGCGTGACAAACCCCTACGTCTAGCAGATATGTTGCTCTACTCGTGAAACAGAAGGCTTTATGTATGTGTGGATCTAACAGGGTCCTCACCTTTAACGCAAACTAGGATGGTTGATTTTATACCCGGTATTGAGGTCATTGATGCAACACCAATGTTTAAAACTCAATTTTTTTTATCGAACCGGTTTAGTCGATGATTCACCGGTTGAACCGCCAGGTCGAACCGTATACTTTTTTCTTTATTTAATATGTATTGTTGCATGATGCCATGATTTATCTGATTTTATTCCTACATTCGATTGAACTGATAAAAAATATTAAGATTCTACAGCTAAGCTTTGTTTTTAAATTCTATATTTATAATAACTAGGCGAGTACCCGTGCATAGCAACGGAAATTCCTAGCGCCAGACAATTAATGAAAAGCAAGATAGAAGCCTTAAAAAATCCACACATATACAAGTATAAGCTCTACTAAATCACGATATGCGATATTCACTACAAGAATTTCATCATTTAGCAACGGATTTCCCTTGCGTCTGCGATGGGTAGCAGCGTGTTAAAGCGTCGCAGATTCTGATTCTCTTCAAACTCCGCCTCAAAAAATAGCGTCGTCAATAGCGACATACGTGTCGGTCAACGGCTGGTAATAATGTTGCTAACTGCTTTTGCCAGGAAGTCGCTAGCCGTCGCTAATCTTGTCGCTTTTTGTCATTAGTTGTCGCTTAATGTCGCATAAAACATGTTATAGACGTCTAGGATGTCGCAAATATATTTCTCTGTTGAGCTCATGACAAACCCATGTAGCATTTTTCTCTATTCCCATTTGAGCCAAATAATTCATATTTTTTTTCAACAAGCCTATTATTGCATCAAATTATAACCATTTACAATATCCAATTACAAAACTATTAAGAATGAGGTATTTAAACCCGTGCTTCGCTGTGGGATGTTTGTAAACATAGTTATTATGGTACTTGTTGCCGAGGGGGCATTGTGTCATGTTAATGCCAGCGACATCTATTCTTCTGATTATATAATATAGATATTTATATACCATACAACAAAGTCTATATGCAGCATATTTTCGTGTTTCTCCAAGTACTAAAGCTGAAGTATGGTCGGCCATAAATTAAGAAGTCCGCGCCTGGGTGACTTAGAGATTAGTTTTTTGTTACAATGCCGCGCTACATGAAACCTAACAACGAAAGAAGTATATAGGTGGATACTTTATGCAACCAACTATATTCTACTAACTTTCTATAAGCCAAAATGATCCATACTACCACAACATCTAAACACCACTATAACATAAACTTGAAAACAACAGTTGTACAAACAAATTCAAAAAGCCATCTTCTCTTTATAGCACAACACCAGGTTTACTAATTGTATAACATTACAGTACCCAAAAAAAAATTGTACAACTTCGAGTCTACATATACCACAAAAACACCAATCGAGCTAAAAACTAAATCTGACCCCTAAACAACAATTCACCCTCCCCCCTCTATCGGCTCTTTCACCACAAAAAGTTTTTTGATACCAGGCAGCCGACCTAATTCTGTAAAGTAACAATGGATTAGTGAAAGACCACTCGACCAATCTCATCCAATTGTACAAACATTACACAGATAAATAATTTTTTTTGGATCAGCGGTGTTTGGCATTTCCTATAAAAGTGTGATCATATAATGTGGATCAATCACATCCAAATTCTGATCATTCAAGGATTTATATGTAAAATGACCCCTAAGCTGAAAACATAATAGTCAGATAACCACTTCAAAACGCAGTGCCAAACACCCCTAGGAAATGAACAAAAGCAAATATATAGTGTGAATACTAACCAATTGGGCTTAAATCATCTTTGGAGTGGGTGTTGAAAGCTGTGAATAAGTTCTTTTTTGAGCGTGCTCTGGGATCAACCTTTGGATAGTCTCTGGTGGGATTCCTGCAAGCTCTGCAACACAGAAACATAATAAAAATCAAACATTGTACATACATCCAAAACCATTCTACTTATAGTTGTTTTACACAGTTATTCAAAAGGTTATTCGATGCAAAGACCTATAATTCTCCCACATATAATTGAGAAGACACAGTTGACCCTTTTTCGGCATCCCTGTCATCAATCATGTTTCTAGGGGCCTCCATAAGACCAGATATTTTCTCCCCGTAGGTCAATCACTTCTCTGAGAGCTTCCAACACTGAGCCTCCAAGAAACATCATACACCTAATATATTAGAGATGTACAAAACATTGTTATCCATATTTAATTTCACAATAGTTTTCATGAACCGAATTGCCCCTTTTGACCCGTTACCCAAGATGTCTGCCCCACCCATTTTTCCACCTTTAATAGATGTGAATGTACATTTTACTCTATTCATTTGAAATAAACAACAACCCTTTTATTCAAAATCTCTTCAGTTGAATAAGATATGACATGTAAAATCAAAAGGATCAAAGAAACATACATTCATGGCAACAACACTTGGCGATTTCTCCACAATAATGGGAGGGCTTAGATGAATTAGACTTCACCGTCTTCACTTGCTTCAAACTGGAAGAGCACCTTCTCTTGACCAACTTTAGTAAAATTGAACTTGTCTCCTTTGGCCTGTGAAAAAGAATACAAATACTCCTATGCTTAATAATATAAAACCGTAAATTTTTGACTTACCAGTAACCTTATCAATATCATATTGAACCTCCTACCATACCACGACAACTATCTCATCTGGAACCAATTGTCCTCTCCATGTATTCCTTTGCAGGCATCTATATAGAAGACTCTTGGGATATTGTCAACTGATGCCCTTGGTCGAGCTGCAAGAGTAAAAGAAGTGAAGTTTATGGAAAGTGTAATTTATATAGCTATGTTACAAAATAGAAATTGAAAAAGTGTAACTTATTCTTTGTCTGCATTCAAAGATGAGGATACTCAATTCGACACGCCAAGTCATTCGGTCATTATTCACTGCGAGATATTAAAATCACACTAAGAAAAGTTCACCTGATAGCTTTTATGCCAAAATCATACTCCAAAATGAACGTCATACTCAGCATGTAGTGTAATATGAAAAGAATTTTAAATGAACACCAAATACGCATATTAATTAAGAGGGTCAGAGAAGGCCAAATGAAGAACAACAGAGCTTGTACGAAATTAATTAGCCATCTCCAATTATTTTATATTAATTAAGAGGTTCTAATGTGTTTTTACTTGATGAACCTCAGGACGCGACAATCAAATACTTTTTACCTACTTTTACCATCGCTAACAGGATGATAATTTCTTACAAATCTGCAACCTCTGTTTTATAAGTACATGCCCCTTTAACCATTTAGCAGAATAGAAATGTGATCACAAACTGAATTTGCCAATGTCCGGTAAGAATGCAAAAGTAAAGACAAATTTATGAATTCTTCCATTGAGACTACTGACATATTTAATGTTTGGGCAAATGGTCTATAAAAGCATTCAACTTGCCACCTTTTTATATTATATACACTCAACTATTAATCTTCTTATTATAGGCATACAACTTCTATTATTCGGCAATGACTGTAATGGATGCTTCTTGAAACACAAAAATGATTTCATAGAGTTATACAAATGCTTGCATAAATAATCATGATAAAGAGTGACTTTCATACTTTACCTCTAAAATCCATTCTCGTATAATAAACACGTCTGCCAATTGCCATTGAACCAGAATCCTTAACCGCCATTATACCCTGAAATATCCAAATTAGTAGGAATGCATTATGTACTATCAAGAGTAAGTTTCATAAAAATGCATTATGTACAAAAATAAAGTTGATAAAGAGCTGGACTATGTGATTAAAATCAAAACCCTAAAAAAATGAATAGCTGCGATATAATTACCAATTCTCTTATGTAGACAACTTAGAGATCACCAACTGGCATAAATTGAATCGTTCCAAAGTAATAGGATTTGTGTAACGCGTTTACATTGAATGTTGATATGAAAATGATATGAATCTTTTGAACCTAGCAATTTGAATGGAATGAAGAAACACTTATCGCTATGTTAATGGTTCATACATACATTTCATCAAGCAGTTTGCAGGCACACAGAACACACACTAATTAATAAATAGCCTTTGTGCATTGTATTTTTACATATTGGGTCATGAAACAAAAGGCCTAAAACATGATTCCTTAAAATACGAAACACACCATAATCACCCAATCTCAAAAACCACCAAACAACACAACGGTTAACACCACCAACACGATTATAAGCCTTAACAATAGACTCGGATTTGTTATTTTAAATCACTCAACACAAGAAAAACTACTAAAAACGCCAAAACCAATTAATATAAGATAACAAATCTCAAACTCAACAAACATGGCAAACCAACAAAACATGTATAACGAGGAGCATGCTGTCAGATCCGTTAAAAAAAACACGACCAAGCAAAAACGGCGAGATTCGTTCAAATATGTTTAGATCAAGTAAAAGAAAACAAATCACTAATACCACAACTTTTGAGATGAATATCAACAGAGCTTGAAAGATCATGAAGCCACGAAACACAAAGCTACCAAGCACACCCAAACCACAAGACACACCCAAAACCACCAAGCACACCACAAACCACTGAATAAAATCCAAAACCACTCTAACTTACAGAACCATCAATAGATTTTCGCGAATTAGAGGTGGCGGCGGTTAGGGAAGTGGTGGCGGCGGTTAGGGAAGTGGTGGCGACAATGATTGGGGAACGGGTTAATGGTGGCGGTAACAAGGATGTTATGGTGTGTGTATTAGGCGAGAGAAAGAGAAGATAATACAGATGTGTTTGGTATGTGTAGGTTAGAGGGAGAGATGAGGAGAAGGGTGGAGTGGACCGAAAATTAGGAGGCTATTGTGAGAAGCTTTGACAGACATTGACTGGCATAGACTTTCCATATTAGTTTGACAAGGGTATTATGGGCATTGACCAAAAATTCAATTTTACACAATTTCACAATTCCACTTTGACCAATTCTCCATTATATGTAGTAAAGATATAACAAAGATTTGCAACCACAATCAACTTATTATTCTAAGTCATAATAGTCTATATTAAAACTATATTAGTTGGTGTTTCTAAGATAGTTTATAACTTTAATTTTCTGTTTTACAAAACTATAACTAACAATAGTCCTCACGATTTCAACTTGACAAAAAAAATTAGAAAGGTTGACGGGAAAAAAAGATTTTTTTGTTAGATTTTTGATAGAATGTAATGACCCGGGCCGGGTTTATTAAACCGAGTCAATGAAAAACTGGCGATTCAATCTGGTTTTTAAATAAGAAAAAACCCGGTTACATCCGCCTGGTATCTGAGCCAGTTCCCGATTCAATTAAGTGAACTGGCCGGGTCAAACTGGGTTTTAAAACAGTGTGCAACACAACGTAAACGCGTCAAGTATGAGGTTAAGTATGCTGATACTAAATATAGTTTTTTTTCCATTTTTCATTCTCTTCTCTTAGTTAATTAGAGAAGGATGCGGTGGCGTTACTGAAGCGGATCAGAATTTTCTCCGTGACTCAAGATATTAGAGTGCGAGCTGCTGTTCACATCTTTAGTAGGATTAACTTTGATACAACTAAAGAAGTGAAGGCCCATATAGTATTTCTGCTTTCCACTAGTTTTTGTTTTTTTTGTTTTTTTTTTGTTTTGTTTTGTTTTATTTTTTTTTTTTTTGAATATAATAATAATAATAATAATAATAATAATAATAATAATAATAATAATAATAATAATAATAATAATAATAATAATAATAATAAATGTAAATACATCTCTCTTACAAGTAAAAAGACGAAAATACACCTCATGTTAGGCCCAAGTTAGCAGATTAAAGGAAAAATTTTGCATTATTCGTCTTTAGGGATGTTTATTGTCTAACATTTATTGACGAAGAGATGTAGATATCTTAACTTTTTTTTGACAAAAATGTAAATCGTAAAACTTGAATCTAAAAAAGGACCCCATCTTGTTTTGTTTATTCCCTTTTATACGCTTAAAAGCTTAACCATTTAGCTACCTATATGATATAAAAAATAAAATAAAAATAAAGATCAATCATTTGCTTATCAATCATTAATGAACCAATTTGATTAGGTATTGGATCTTATAAAAATGTACACTAAGCAAACACCACCTTCAAGTCTTCAACTATCACATTGTTTGCTCAAAAAAAACTATCACATTGAGTTATAGCACATGCTTGATTTGGTATTGGAGTGTGCCTTTGCCGACAAACAATGGGCGTGGAGCGGCTGGCGGACGAACGTCGGTGGCCTATTTTTCTTTTCGTCATCATGTTCTTTTAGCAACTTTTCTTTATGTTACTTTTGCATTGTAAATTGTCCGAAAATTTTTATACTCTTTTAAGCCACTAAATAAATGAATTATCATTACCTAAACACTAATAAGTTAAAAAAAAGTTTTATATGATTTTTTAGGTGCTCAGAGTAGAGCTTTTTGAATTTAAATCGGCGAAGAAAATTTAATCTCGTACATCTTTTTTGAGTGTTGACTTACATTTTCTTAAAGATCTAGCTTCAAACAATAAACACTTGTTCCAGTGGCTTTCTAGCCAGAAACTGAGGCTAAGATTAAACCCGATATCTATTTTTCTAAAAGTGCTTATTGACCGTTTAATTGGACATTCCAGTAAAATGATGATACTATTGGAGGAATGCAAAATGGTATCTCCAGGTAAAGTTATGAGATCAAAATGTGAGTTAAAAACTTAAAAAACTAAATCGAGTAGATTTAACTGCGATACTTAATAGATTTATTTAAGTAAACTTTAAACCAACCAAATTAGAATCTTACAAGTTTCTTTATAACTCTTATGACATATATATATCTTCGGATAAAGATAGTATGTTGGAGGAACATCAAAGGTTTGTTGCCGTGACCTATAAGTAATAAGTGTAATACGTAAAAACGAAAGCAACAATGACACGTGGATTTGTCGATTGTGATAGGTGATGACGTGTCTTTAACATTTCTAATTCGTAATAATAACCTTCGAATTGTTTTTCATCTAAAGAAAATGGTACTATCTCCGTCTCATAATAATTGTCGATTTTGACT
Source organism: Artemisia annua (assembly GCA_014162995.1). Classification (NCBI taxonomy): domain Eukaryota; kingdom Viridiplantae; phylum Streptophyta; class Magnoliopsida; order Asterales; family Asteraceae; genus Artemisia; species Artemisia annua. The sequence continues at coordinate 60,832 of LBNU01024977.1, read as the reverse complement.
TTTTTGAGTTTTCTTGTTTAACTTTGATCATAAATATTTGTTTTTTTGTGTAATAAAATATTTGATGAAAAATATATGAATAAATTGGGTTTTATATTTGGTATAATTTTTATCAAGTACGTATTATATAACACAAATAAAAATATTGATTGTCAAAGTTGACAAAAAAAACTTTAAAAAGTCAAAATGAACAGTTATTATGAAACGGACCATTATACCAGATTCACTCGTGCACTGCAGAGATTGATAATTCTTCCTCTATTTGAGATTAAATATCTACTACTTTTTAATTTTGCATTTGATTTTCATATTTTAGCCGACCACAACATTTTTAAAAACTTAAAAAAAAATTACTTTATCTGTGTACGCGAGACTTTAAATAAGATTTTTTCGACAAAGTTCTGTAAAATCTTGTATAATTTAGTTACAATAACTACGTGACTTTTTACATTGTGCAAACACGAGTTGTAATAAAAGTGTTTTTTTTTCCCTTTAAATTGTGTAAATTTTATAATTATATAGTTACAATACCCATGCACTGGTTTTACATAAATGTTTCATATTGTATTAATATCGATTAGTATTTTGTACATATTTTTGTTGAACGAAGTATTTCACTTTGTTTAACTGACATGTTGTTGATGTTGACGTTGATTAAATTTTACTATTTATATCATGTTCCAGATACATCCTAAACGTGTTTAATATCACGTAATGACTTTTGAAAATTGATATCCATCATTTTGAGATTTATATCCGTCTTAATAATAATTTTTATCGTATTTATGTCTTTTTGATCCATGTATACGGGGTTAAACTTATAAAGAGCAATAACATGAGTTTATTGAACGCCATAAAAAAGATGCAAATCCCCATACTTAATTTAATAAAGGGGAATCACATGAGTCATTCGTGTATACAATATTACAATATAGTGTATTGATTTACATATCACAGTTCATGTTTTCATTTTAATATTTATAATGTCGTGCATGTACATTAATTTACTATATAATGATAATAACATTTGTTTAATAACAACATCATTTTTCTTTAAAATAACATATAAAAGGTTGTGGTATTTGTTAAATTTATATTGTTAAAAACATATAAAAACTAAAATGTTTACTTAAGTTGGTTTTGTTTAAAATTTAACAACTAAAGTTTTAATAGTTACTCTCTCTTTTTTCTAGTTCCTTTATTTATAAAATCAACACGTGTGTTTTTATACATGTTTGTTTGTTGAATCAAATTTAAATGAGTTTTACCAAAAAACATCCGGGGTCAGGGTATTCCCGCCAATCCACACTTTTTTTGGAATTAGAAGTTGGATTTTAAACTTAAACCCTTTTACCATGGTTGTCAGGATCCCGATCCTGATCTTAGGATCTTACGATTTTACGATACTGCAAAGCAAAAACGATCCGGATCTTACATAGGATCTTTGAAAGCTTAAGATCTTATAGGATCCCGATCCTGACATAGGATCTTAGGATCTAATCCTATCCGATCTTACTTTTCTTGAACTAGCAAACCAAAAAACTACAAATTTATGAATTCTGTTTTGTAAAATTGAAAAAACAACATGTTAATCTTCTTATACATTTCATAACCACAATTTGGGACAATATTTCTGTGAAACATTTATATAATTTTGTGTTTATATATATAATAATTTATAAATTTGTATACTACAAATGATACTTAAAAAAGAAGACATTATGGTAGGATTTTAAGATGCCGATCCGATATTACGATCTCGATTTTGCAAAGACAAAATCGATCCTAAATAGGATCCCGATCTTGAAAACCTTGCCTTTTACATTAATTAATAGAAAAATCTATCATTCTGATTTTTATATTCTCTTATTATAATAGTAAGAGACATGTGCCACTCGATAGAGACATACCTGACGAGGGAGTAACAACTCATATGCATCAACTGAAACTAACTAAAAATCAAACGATACCTCATTGCAATCGCCTTTTAATCTAATTTAAAAAAATCATCTAAATTCATTTTAGTTATATGTTATAATAACATGCATCTCGTACATCTAATCACTTTAAAATTACACAAGATTATTAACAAGCATACGATCTTTGACTTCTACCATTGTGAGATTGAAGATCAAACAATAGGCTGATCTCATTTAAATGAGTAAAACATATGGCCACATATTTCATTCAACTAATTTCGTCTATCATATCGTAGTATTGATTCGAATGAAAATTTCTGTGAAAATTTACTAATGTGAAATTTGTGCAATCGAAATGTTGTTAGAGCATGAGCAATGGAAAAAAGCTTTGATGACTTTTTGCATTTATAGCAATAAATGTTAAAATTGTTTTGTCTTGATGAATTTATGACAACTTTTGCAAATGAAAAGCTATTCCTTCAAAGACTTGGCCGGTGTCAAATCATTTTTACAAACCTTCTAAAAAGTCTTCTTATGCAATGGTAAAAAGCTTTTAGAAAGCTTTATCAAACAGTGAAAAGCTTTGTGTAAAATGTCACATTGCAGATGGTCTTACACTTATGCATGAGGCAAGAAATTTTGTTGAAACGAGGCTTGGACTTGAAAAAATGTATGTTAAAGTGGATGCAAGTTTGACTCGGTGAAGGCGTGTGGGAGATAAGGAAGTCAAAACAATGGGTCAAATGGCTTTTCAAACGTGCCTTAAAAGTAAATATATTATAAATAAATATGAGTGCGCATGTAGCGACAACCGAATACGTAATGAGTTTCTACTACGTTGTCAACGAAATACAACTTGTATTGTCTCATTTTAAATGTAAATGAGTTAAATTCGTCAAATTGTTAGCCATATGTAATTGTTTATAGCTTTGGTTGCTCGTATGCATGTTTTATCAATTTGTGTCTTGGTTCATGTCTCGCAAATGTTTTGTAAGCTGTTGTGTATTGTCTGCTAGGGGTGAGCGTGGGGCGGTTTGAAGCGGTTTTTGGCTAAAGCCAAACCTCGATAAAAAAAATTCGGTTTTAAGCTCGGTTTGGTTTTTGTTTTTTTGCTGTTCGATTTTTGGATATCCGAAATTTGAGTTGGTTTTATGTTAGACCTATTATTTTTAGCTAATTTTTTTAAATTCGGATATTCGAAATTTCGGATAACAATTGTTAAAATAAGTAACTCAACCTGGAAATGAGTACAGGGACTAATATTGCCTTAATTGATTTTGCAGTTATAGTTGGTGACATCTTTTAGCTAGAGTTGACTAAAGTATAGAAGACTAAGGACCAAAGTTGACACAAGCTGGAAGATGGTTTTCAAGACTAAATAAGCTCTCATTCTGATTAGGGTTTTCATTATCCCTTCTCATATCAACACGCAGTTTTCCTCTCTTGTTCAATCAAAAGCTTTGTTTAGTTTTGTTCTTGTAATTCATTGTGAGATTGAGTGTTTTGTATAAACTATTGACAATTTAGTCAATAGACTTGCACCTGAGTAGTACTGGCAAGTTTGTGGGTTCTTGGTTCATTCTTTTGATGTACTGATTGAGATCAGTGGCTCTCTAATCTTGTTGTTGGCTTTTGATTGATTAATAAGATTGTCTTGAATTGAGATTCAAGATTTGGTTTCTGTTTTGTTATAAAATTTTACATGGTATCAGAGCCAGGTTCTTTATCTTGCTCTTAAAAAAACGATTTTGGAAAAATTAGGGTTTCTAAAATTTGGGGGGTTTTCAAAATTAATTTGATTAAACCTAATTAACCGTGGTTAATTGGCGTCTTTTGACTCTAATTGATCAAATTCTAAAAGATTTTACAAAACGCCTAATTTTTGAGAAAATTGGGGTTTGGGAAATTTTGGGGGTTTTGATCTCTGGCTTCGATTGGTGGTTGGTTTCTGTGGTTCTTGACTAAGTGAATCAAGAATCACAATCTGGGTTCTTGTTCCGCTGCTTATTGGATTCTTGCGGGCACTGTAACACCTCTCACACCTTCTTCTTTAATTTCTAGTCTTATTTTCTTGTTTAGATTGACGAGGAGTAGGATTCAGGGATTGTTGAAGTTGTTTGTTTGTGATTGTGGTGTTGGTAGCTTGTTTGTTATTATTTGTTGTTCTTGTTTGTTGTTTGTTCTTTTCTGTTTATTGGTTGATCAGCCCTTGACCTATCACCTTGAGTGGCAAGGAAGCCTGGGAACTACCCTCTCTTCCCTTCTTCTGTGTGTTTGTTCTTTGGTTTATTCATTATGTCTTTGCATGGTTATATTGATGATGAGTTTGTGGCTGATGATGATGAACCTGTTACTTTAATTAGTAAATTGGATATTAGTAACCCATTGCATTTACATCCTAATGACTCTGCAACCCTAACTGTTGTGTCTATCAAACTAAAAGGAACTAAAAATTATAATGTGTGGTCTTGTGCTATGTTATTGGCATTAGAAGGAAAAAATAAAATTAGATTTATTGATAGATCTTGTAGAAGATCTAATACTGATGAAGTTTTGGGTAGACAATGGGATAGGGTGAATGCTATGGTATTAGGGTGGATTTTAAACTCTATATCAGAAGAATTATTTTTGGGGCAAATTTTTTCAAAAAGAGCTTCTGATGTATGGACTGAATTAAAAGAAACATTTGATAGAGTGGATGGTTCAGTTACTTTGAATCTGCATCATAAAATCCATTCTTTGTCTCAAAATGGTAGTTCTATTGCCGAGTATTTTAATAAGTTGAGCACTTTGTGGAAACAATTTGATGCTTTAATTCAGTTACCTAGATTTACTTGTCATGCTGCTGAGGATTTTAAAAAACATAACCAGTTAATGAAACTTATGTAGTTTTTAATGGGATTGGATGACTCTTATATGCAAATTAGAAGTAATATTTTATCTAGAGATTCTCTACCTGATGTGAAATGTGCTTTTGCTGTTATTTCTAGTGAGGAATCTCACAGGTCGGTGGTCACTGGTTCAGGTGCTGGGACTTCCCAAAGGTCTCAGTCATCTGTGTTCAACTCCAGTGTGCCCAATAGAGGGAACTCTCAGAGGCCTGCAGCTTCTGGAGGTTCTTCAGACCTACCAATGCCCCTAGGAATAATGACACTAGAAGGACTGCTGGTGGTCCTGTTTTAGTTTGTGAACATTGTGGTTTTAATGGTCATACTGTGGATAGATGTTTTAAGATCATTGGTTATCCTGCTGATTTTGGTAAAAATAAAAGGAATGGTAATAATCAGGGTACCCAAAACTTTAATAAAAGATTTGTTAACAATAATAATTCTGTTGGGTCTAGTTCCACCTCTACTTTCTCTGACGAACAGATTTCTAAACTCATTTCTTTGATTAAGGAAAACTCGGTTAGTACTGATGGAAATGGAAAGAATGTGCATGCCAATATGGCAGGTATTGTTTTCAATAAAAGCAAATTTTTTAATCAAAATTTCCCAAGATTTTTTTGTCATAACAGTAAAATGAGATATGCACTTGTTGCAGAAGGTGTTATTGTTGATTCTGGTGCAAATCAACATCTTACATACACTGATAAATATTTAGTGAATGTCATTGATATTTCCAAACTTGGTATTAAGGTTTCTCATCCTAATGGGACTGAATCCTTAATTACTAAGGTTGGAAATATGATACTCACTAAACATTTAACTTTGTATGATGTGTTGGTAGTACTTGAATATTGTGTCAGTCTCATGTCTGTTCATAAGGTGGCTAGGGACAGCAAATTTGTTATTGCTTTTGATGAAACAAAGTGTTATGTTTTACCTCAGGATTTGAGGAACATGAGTCTTCTGGGGATTGGTAGACAAATGGATGGTTTATATTACTTTGATGGAAATCAAGGTACTGACCTAGGTGTTAAGAATTTTGAGTCTAGTTGTGGTTTGCCTAAGAAAACTTGGCATTGCAGGCTTGGTCATCCTTCAGACCAAGTTTTAGCAGTGCTTAAAGGTGAAATAAATTTTCAAGATAAAAATAAAATTGAGCCTTGTGACATCTGTCAAAAGGCTAAACAAACTAGAGAACCTTTTCCATTAAGTGACCATAAAACCAAAGATCTTGGTGAACTTGTTCATTTGGATCTTTGGGGTCCTTATAAAGTTGAAAGTAAAGAAGGTCACAGATATATTTTAACTATTGTGGATGATTTCACCAGGGCAGTTTGGGTGTATTTACTTAAGAGTAAACATGAGGCGTTTGATTGTATATTGGTTTTCTATAATCTTATAAAAACACAGTTTAGCAAAAGTGTTAAGATTTTTAGAAGTGATAATGGCACTGAGTTTGTTAATAATAAATTTGACATGTTTTGTAAATAAAAAGGGATTATACATCAAACCTCTTGTGCTTACACTCCTCAACAAATTGGGGTTGTTGAGAGGAAACATAGGCATCTTTTGAATGTTGCTAGATCCCTTATGTTTCAGGGGGGATTGCCTTTATTTTTGTGGTCTGAATGTATTCTAACTGCCACTTACTTGATTAACAGATTGCCATCTTCAGTGATGAGTGGAAACTCTCCTTACAATCTTGATTTTAAAAGAAAGCCTAATTTGAGTCATTTAAGAACCTTTGGATGTCTCTGTTTTGCTACTATACTTACCAGCAATGATAAGTTTAGTAGCAGGGCTGAGAAGTGTGTTCTTGTTGGCTATTCTAATTTTCAAAAGGGTTATAAATTGTATAGTCTTGAAAGGAAACAGTTTATCTTTTCTAGAGATGTTAAGTTTTTTGAAAATGTTTTTCCTTTCAAGATAAAACACTTTTCTGCCACTCCTGACCCTCTCATTCAGGGTTTGAATCATGTTAACTTCTTTGATGAAGTGACATGTGACAACCCTGACACACCTAATGATGATAACAATAGTCAAGATGATCATCATGAGGGTGAGGGTGGCAACTCCTTGCATCTAGGCAGCCCAACTATTGACCATGAACAGGGTGATTTGGGGCACTCTGCTGGTTCCAATGAGGTTGCCAGTGCAAGTGAGATGGCTGCAACACCTCTAGATGTGAGTACTTCTGAGGGTGTCAGTAGTCCCTTACCTGAACAAACAGAAGAGGTTGTTTTTGAAAATAATGGTCAGCCTTCCTTAAGAAGGTCTGATAGAACTTCTATTTTTCCAAATAAATATAATGATTTTGTGGTTGATTCCAAAGTCAAGTATGGGCTTGAAAATTTTGTTAATTACTCAAAACTAAGTTCTGAAAACTTTTGTTTTGTTGTTGAGCTAATTAAAGCTGTTGAACCAAAAACTTTTAAAGAAGCTTGTAAGCAACAGCACTGGAGAGATGCAATGGATAAAGAAATGCATGCTCTTTACAATAATGATACTTTTGAAATATGTGAATTACCTATTGGTAGAAAGGCCATAGGAAATAAGTGGGTTTATAAGATTAAGTATAAGTCCTCAAGAGAGGTTGAGAGATATAAGGGTAGATTAGTTGTCAAAGGTTATAGCCAAAAGGAAGGTGTTGACTTTGATGAAACCTTCTCTCCTGTGGTTAAGATTGTCACTGTTAGATGTGTTGTGAATCTTGCTGTTCAAATGTGTTGGCCTATATTTCAACTTGATGTTAATAATGATTTTCTTTATGGTGATCTTAATGAAACTGTTTATATGACTTTACCTGAGGGTTATTTTGATGCTAATGATAAAAGAGTTTGATGTGCCTTTTTTGTTAGTGCAAGTTTTAAAATTTATAAACATGAATTATCCGTTTAGTAATTTAGCACATACGAGCAAGTATACTCGTTCGATGTAGTAAAGGTGGGTAAGTCGAGATCGTCCCAAGGGATTTGTAGGTTTTGTAGTAAAAATTGTTTGTAGAACAAAGGGTGTCAATCCTTGTTTATATGAATATTAA
>LBNU01024977.1:29768-47246 GCA_014162995.1 Artemisia annua | reverse complement strand
AAAAAAAAAAAAAAAAAAAAAAAAAAAAAAAAAAAAAAAAAAAAAAAAACCAAAATGTGCACCTCTAGTCTAGTCTTTCAACTTACGTTCACAATTTATCAAGCAAAAAAAAAAAAAAATAACCTTGTTTCTTAAAATAGCTCAAAGCGACTAGGCGATCGGGCAACCACCTTATATGTTTGACAAGTGTTTCATATTTTAAAATAAAAAGTACATGTACGTAACGATTTGAATTTTGTGTTTTAGTCAATAAAAATGGGACACTTGTCAAATATACAAGATGATTACCCTATTTTAAGAACTAAACTTTTGTTATGCTAAACTGTAAACCTAAGTTGAGCGAATGTTCTACTTTTAGAAATTTCTCTTTTATTTTCCTAATATCTTTCATTCTCAAAGTTTTGGTTATTATTGTTTTTGTTGTTGTCTTATCTTTATATAAAGGGAGGTGATTTACTCACTTTTTAAATTGATTAGCACACTCAAATTTAAAGTGTTTTCTCATTTATACGTTTAAAGGGTGAAAATATTTAAACGTGATGCGAAGGTAAAATGTAAACACTCTAAATTTGATTGTATCAATCAATTTGACGAGGGTGCAAACAACATTCCTTATAAAACACCGAAATAAATCCGAGCAAAACAATTTGAGGCAAACTGCTAAGCCGCCGGTTTTAATCTGTGTTAGCCGCTTCGTTGATTTTTATGATGATGCTAGGAATTGGATAGGATGTGTATGTGACGGCTGTGTAGGACGACGCGTGGAAATACACGTGTAGGTTAGCTTCTGATATACAAATCACAAAAGCTGCTTTTAATTGACGGTCAGCCACGGCGGCTCCCTCTTTCTTTTTTCGATTCCTAGCTGGACTCCTCTATATTCACAACTTCAATTTCCACTTTTACCCTCACAAGTTACATTTTGTATTTTGTAATAATGAAGACATGGTATGTTTACCGACTTAAATGCAACTAGGAAAAGGTTATTTTTTATTTGATATATGTGCAACTTACAACCATACACCTATAAAACATATAAAATGACATCGTCATAGAAGCACAAGGAGAAATTGGCTTTGGATTCCCATAAACACCACATAAATGTTTCGCCTTTCTTTATTGTCCTCGTAATAATTTATTCATGATCGGCTAAAAACGTTTTTCTTTCCAGAAAATCTATTGCTTAACAATACAAAACTAGCAGGGTCCCCGCGCGTTGCAGCTGCGGGTACCCTGAAATAAAATTTTCCGGTGAATCATATATTTTCGTTTATTTTGTTCTTTTTGACAATAAATTTACGGATATCAAAATTTTCGTTTAGCTCGTGTCCGTTCGGGCTCGAGCCCGTTGGCTCGTGTCCGTTCAGGCTCGAGCCCGTTTGGCCCGTGCCCGTTCGGGCTCGAGCCCATTTGGCCCGTTGCTCGTTCGGGCTTGAATATTTATTTTATTATTTGTATTAGTGACATTTAATGCGGGAATTGTGTTTAAGTTGGTTGTACAATATGCTTGATTATTTGTATTTCTTATGTAGGGGGTGTTTTAATAAGTTGATTAATTGTATTTATTGACCAGTTAATTAATAGTATTTAATGTATATAATGTTTTATTTATTGTATTTAATGTTAGTGTTAATTGTATGTTAAAATTAAAAAGTGGTGTGTACTTTAAGCTTCTAAACTTGTAAATGTCTAATTATATTCATTTATGGTATTAATTGTGTTTGATGTGTTTGAATAACTTGTACTTTAAGCTTCTAAACTTGTAAGGCTTAAAATTAAGTATACTATTTTTAGAAGTGGTTTATGCATTATAAGATAGTAAGATATACATTTATTTAGAATTTAAAAATTAAAAAATAAATAATATGTTAAACTAAAATACTTTTATTTATGAAAAGCAATATAATCTTTTAAATATTTAATTACAATTTAAACCTTTAACTTTTTTTACTCTAACTTAATTCACATCGATATATACTTAAAAAATAAAATAAAAAGTTGCACACATACTTATTAGCGCTACTATAAATCATCGCTACTATGCACTAGTAATCGTCTAGCTGGTATAAAATCGTATCGTATTTGTAATGAATCATGAAACGAGTTCAAGTATGAGTCAGGAGACTTTCTTGTGGCGTTGTGGTTTGTTTTATGTGAGAGAACTTAAAATATATATCAAAAATACCGTTTATTTAAAAATATCAAAAGTGCCTTTTATTAAAAAAAAATTAACTGCGTCAACCTATTTAAGACTTGAACTAAAAATTTAAAGCTACACACTAGAATTTATAAGGTTGCTGTACAACACTTCGAGCAAGGGAATATATCTAAAAGTATATCCGAAAAATCTCAAAAGTGAATAATATATCATAAGATATGAATACAAAATAGTTGAGTTTTTCTGACAAAATGCACGAAAAACAAACTTTTAATGTTTCAAGTTTAACTATATTTTTAAACCGGTTGACGAGTTGAACTCGGATTCAGAAGTTTAACACAAATCTAACTTGTTAATTATACGAGTCAGTCGTTTCGATCCATTCACAACCCGAAGCCAACCTTAATATGTTTATTTTCATATTAGTTTCGAGTCGGGTAAAAACACTCCATCCGCTATTCGGGAGGTTAAACCTTTATTTGATACTTGAGTTGACATTATTTGTTTTTCATGAATTTAATACTTCTCATTTATGGTTTCATCTACTTTCCAAACATTATTTGTAGAGATTGTCCGTGTGTTACACGGGTTTTGAACTGCTACACGATAAACATGGACCTTCATAATGAAAGCTTTAGCTACGAGTTTTGTTTACAGTAATTTTGTTTAGCATTCGTATGTACATTTCGTAGCTTACCTTTAGTACACCCGCATCATAGATAGTTATTCCAATCTTTTTAATGTTTCACATTCAAAAGATATTTCAACTTTCAAGTACTACATAATTTCACAAAAAAATCTTTTTAAAAAAGCAATTTGTCACGGGCGATATGGACCCTCATGACAAGTAACAAACACGTCAGACGTACTAATCCTACCTCTTAACCCCACATTCCACGAATTTACAAAAAAATAATAATAATACGAAAGGCCATATTCGTCATTTCCAATATTTAACAATTTGCATGGTGATGATGATGATAGGTAGATAATTGATAACGCGTCCCTTGCGACAACCAATTAGCCTTTTCTCCCTTCCCTTAATAAACCTCCTCATTTCCCATCTTCCAACCCAAAAAAATTTCATTCCATAATTTCTCACCAAAAACAAAAGCTTCGTTTAATTTCTCAAATACCCAAAAGAAAATTATTCGTATTTTGTTACCGAGATATTATTTTTAGCGATGGCTCAAAGGACCGAGAAAGAAGAGACCGAATTCAAGGTCGTACCCGAAACATTAACTCTATGCATCAACAACTGCGGGGTCGTTGCGACCCCCACGACGAATAACATGTGTCAAAAATGTTTTAATGCGACCACAACTTCTACTTCGAATTCCACGCAACGAGCCNCTGTATATGAATTTCATAAAGATGGTTGATCAGCCTAGCACATGGAATGGACCATATCATACAGGTTAGGCTCGTAACATGTCGTTGTTAATAGGGCATGGTCGGCTGAGCCTACTCAGCACACCGGTTCGTAGGCTGTTTTTGTTTATGGTGGGGAGTGGGGACTAGTTGAACCAGTATACTTTAGTTTTTCTTTTGTCCTTTGTGAAAATAATTGACGGATTAAAATGCAGGCATTATTTGATACGCCTGTTGCTAAACTAGTTGATATTAAACTCCTATGCGATAATAATTTGCATACTACAGTAGTTACTAATATTGAACTTATACAAATTCGCACAAGTTGTTTAATTTTAAAGTTTTTGGAAAAAATACATTACAAGTCTATAAGTCTATAACCCTCCAAAGTAGTAGTAGTATTACAAAATAAATTGTTTGCGCGACTAGAAACTTTTTTTTTTTTTTTTTTTTTTTTTTTTTTTTTTTTAAGCTTTCTTTGATTTAGTAAATTTGTTCGAAAACTATCATGTTTAGTTGTTGAAAACACTTACCGTTAGTATTGATTAGATTGGTTTAAGATTTTAATGTAGCATTTCTGACACTAGGTGTGCCATAAATTTGGTTGGTGACAGTATTGTTCGTGCAATTTCTCTACAAAATCCCTTTCCAACATGTTTCGATGAAACGTCTGGTCATAGTTGACAAATTAAAGTATATCACTTCGAACCCGCGGGCGGATGTAGCTTGAAGACAAGTACGTACGTGTGTATCCTGTGTAAATTTGAATAATGTAATAAAAATTGAGTTTTCTCAAAGTTGGTACGAAATACATTACAAACTTGTGAGTGCATGCCTTCTGAATTACTCGAAATTATTAGTGCATACCCAAGGATCCCAAAGAAAGAAAAACGAGAAGTAAGAAAATGAGAATTACTCGAAAATTATTAGTGCATGCCCAAGGATCTCAAAGAAAAGAAAAACGAGAAGTAAGAAAAGGAGAAGCACGATTGATAATCTGAGCAAGTGGGCGGTATATTGAAGAAGATAAAAGAGGTCAATGGTCTTATTTATTATTTAATGGCCCACTATAATGAAGATTTCTGTACTTGTACTTATTACATTGAAATTTATGTCCACTCGTTCGTTTCTCTAAGCCCAATCCATTTAAAGTAATGTCACAAAAAAGTAGAAAGAAGTATTTTTCGATTCAAGTTATTTTATTTTATTTACCATACTCGTTTTACTCAAAAAGGATAAAACATAATATCAATTTTCGGTATAAAAGGAAGAGGTCTGTCATTTCTAGGATTACTGCTCCATGAACTGATTATTTGATTAGATAAGCATCCCTCATCTAATCATGTAAATTGATATGGCATACGCTCACTGTTGATGCATAATCTGGCGCGGACTGGATTCGACGACTCTCTTTGGGCCGTTAGTCGTCTTCTCGAGCCCTGATTAGACCTGTCAACAAAGAGAACCCGTTAGGAGTGGACCCGAGGCCGTAGCCCCGGGATCCACCTCCGACGGTCAAGTTAGTATCGGTGCGATATAGCATAAGAATTAGGTTTAGGGTAACCTGTTGTATTGTGTTCTGTTGTGAATGGAATCCCAGCCCCTATATTTATAAGGCATGGATTAGGGTTTAGGCGTAGAGTGGACCGCTGTCTGCCGGGCCTGGCCCATTCTTGGCCCAGTCCGGACCATACGTCCACACTCACAAATTATATGTTATTCATAATCATGATGTGGTCAGGTATATTTTTTACATAACTTCGGTGTACTGTGGTTTCGTTTTAAATCGGTTGACTTTGTTTAAGATTGTTCTAGTAAATGGTAGGTTGTCGTTCATTTTTTATTGATTCACATTGGTCAGTTTCACCAGTTTCCTCTAGCATCGAATATATTTTTCTTGTTATCTCATTGATTAACGAAATTTTTTAATTTTCTGATAACAAAATTTGATGCAATTACATCATAAACAAAAAAAAGTCAGATAGTTGACGTACAAGTTGACTATTTCTTTTAGTCATATAATAACATTTCTCTGGCATGCTTACTCGAATAAAGTAGTTTCGATATGCCTTTGGAATATTTTTGTTCATCTATGTTTATGTTCATGGAGTACATCTATATATATATGGTGTGTACTCGTATTAAAAGTATCCATTTCTCCTAACATCACATATCTCTATCGACTATCATGGCTTCAAACAAGAAGTTTGTCTATGAGATCCCCAACGTTATTCGTGTCTACGATGACGGAAGTGTAGAGCGACTCGCGGTGGCACCTTATGTTGCACCAACATTAAATGACCCTATCACCGGTATTTCCACCAAAGACATAATCATATCTCCTGAAGTATCTGCTCGCCTCTACCTCCCTAAACTCGAACCAGGCCNACAAATTATATGTTATTCATAATCATGATGTGGTCAGGTATATTTTTTACATAACTTCGGTGTACTGTGGTTTCGTTTTAAATCGGTTGACTTTGTTTAAGATTGTTCTAGTAAATGGTAGGTTGTCGTTCATTTTTTATTGATTCACATTGGTCAGTTTCACCAGTTTCCTCTAGCATCGAATATATTTTTCTTGTTATCTCATTGATTAACGAAATTTTTTAATTTTCTGATAACAAAATTTGATGCAATGACATCATAAACAAAAAAAAAGTCAGATAGTTGACATACAAGTTGACTATTTCTTTTAGTCATATAATAACATTTCTCTGGCATGCTTACTCGAATAAAGTAGTTTCGATATGCCTTTGGAATATTTTTGTTCATAGGGACTTAAACCTATGTTTATGTTCATGTTCATGGAGTACATCTATATATATATATGGTGTGTACTCGTATTAAAAGTATCCATTTCTCCTAACATCACATATCTCTATCGACTATCATGGCTTCAAACAAGAAGTTGGTCTATGAGATCCCCAACGTTATTCGTGTCTACGATGACGGAAGTGTAGAGCGACTCGCGGTGGCACCTTATGTTGCACCAACATTAAATGACCCTATCACCGGTATTTCCACCAAAGACATAATCATATCTCCTGAAGTATCTGCTCGCCTCTACCTCCCTAAACTCGAATCAACAACATCACAAAAAAAACTTCCCATCTTAGTATATTTCCATGGAGGTGGATTTATCATTGGATCTGCATTCACTGCATGGGAACACAACTATCTCAACACAATGGTCCCTTATGTCAATGCTTTGATAATCTCATTCGAATACAGATTAGCCCCAGAACATACCAGCGGCTTATCAAGATTGTTGGGCTGCACTTCAATGGGTTGCTTCACACTCGAAAACCACTGGAGAAAATCAAGAGCCTTGGTTAGTCGAATTTGGTGATTTTGATAGGCTTTACATGGGTGGGGATAGTGCAGGTGCTAACATTGTGCACAACTTGGCTTTGAAAGCAGGGACCAAAAATTTGGTTAATGACGTGAAAATCCTAGGCGGGGTTTTCTGTTGTCCATATTTTTGGCGCTCACAGTGTACTCCTGATGAGAGCTATGCGTATAAGTGTTGGATGCTTGCATGTCCACATGCAGAGGGCGGGATCGATAATCACATGATCAATCCATTCGCGGGTGGGACATTTGACGCGGGATTTTGTTATAAGAAGCTGTTAGTAGTGGTTACGGAGAAGGATGAGTTGAGGGACATTGGTATCAAATACTATAAAGCTGTTAATAATAGTGAGTGGGATGGTGAAGTAGAGTTTCTCCAAATACACGGAGAAGATCATTGCTTTTTCCTTCTCGATTGTACTACGGAAAATGCTAAGATTCTGATGAAGCGGGTGGCTTTCATTGATTAAGATTGTTGTTGATTTTTTGTTTGTAAAATTCTGTTAACTTCTTGGTGTAAGTTCATGAACGAATTGTTAAATAAGTTCCATCTAAGGATTGCTCTATAAAGTAAGGTTGACCTTAGATTGTGAGAGTCCCATGTTTTATATTTGAACGACGATACTGCAGTATTCATATTAGTTAGTTCATTGTTTTAAGTTGAATCGAAAACTGTAAATGATTCAAAAGCCTGAAGGCGTTTCTTAAATTATGCACATCAACTGCACGTCTGCACTAACAAACCTTCTCTTTTATAACAATGGTGTTTGACCAGACCAATTGTAAGATAGGGCGCTCCTTGTAGCTAATAAGCTAAATAACCACTTGGCTTGACACTTGACAGGCATGTAAACAAAAGTGTGGTGGTGAATAACAAATAAATATACCACTAAAACTCCGCAGTTTCATCTTATACAAGGTTCAACAATCCGTCCTATCCTTCAAGCGCCCCAAAATTTAAGTTGATAGGTTCTCGTAACTGCCAAACAAACAGAATAACCAGAATAGTCGTGCAGCTATAACGTCCCATAAATACTAAATCAAACAACGGAAAAACATATGATTGAAACATAGTATATTTTGCAATTGTGTATAGAAGTACTACACGGTACATAAGACACATTTTCTTTATCGGAAAGGTTATATGTTGAATATTAAGTATTTACTAGCAATGCAGTATATTTTATTTTATCGGAGTAATAAAATAAAATAAAATAAAAAAAGACCGCAAGTTTTAGAAGTTGACAATAAACGTATAAACTTCAATCTGGATACACATTTGGAATAGGTTCGCATTCAATCAAAGTGGGCCATAAGAGTCAAATTCACGCTCACCGTTTGGTTTAACTTGGAACGTGTCTAAACTGTAAAAGATGCCATACACTTGGGTGGAAATAAAAACGAGACCTTGTATCTTATTCCAGGTTTATTTGAGCGGATAATATAAACCAGACCGAACCAATATTATATGGTCCAGATCGGACACCCCTAGTTTTCGCTAATATAACATTTCACATAGCCTAGAATGATTTATGAAACATGGCCATGGTACATGAATACTATAGAATTATATATCATTCCTGCAAATAATAATGGGTACAATGTAATGACAAGAGATAACCGGCTAACACTGATATCGAGTAAATACATAGGCCTAAATGCCTAATAATAATCACTGCTAACAAATACAATATACATGCTAGACTTATAAGTGTGTAATATGTTTCCAAAAAATTTCACTAACGAGTAACGAATTAACTATAGAACTCGGATTTGATAGAATATTGTAATATGAGCAGGGCCGTCCCGTGAAATTTGGTGGCCCTGTGCCAAATTCTAAAATGGGCCCTTTAAAATCATACTTCGCAAATTATGCATTCGTTATTGTATCGAGTATCGACCAAACAAAAGTTTCCAAATATTATTCAAAACTAGAATGGTGCCCGCGCAATGCGGGGCGGGTACCCATGTGACTAAATTTTGTGAGAAGCAAATGTTTTTCATTATGTGTTTTTTGTAACAATATATTTTAGGCCAAGGACCTCATTATAATTAGCCATGCTTTTATTTTTCAAAAATGTATCTTAGTATAGAGCTATGACCTTCACTTTTTCTAAACATGGTTTTGGTTTAGATTCTTCCGCAAAAGATTAAAGAACTACGGAATACGATCACTACATGTTCATCACAGAAATAGAGGTTGAAATTATAAAAGTTATATAGATGAAGGGCTGAATTATAACTTTTTTTAAAAACACAGGTAAAAGACAAATTTTGGGCCCTTGCCACATCTCTTTACTTCTTTTGGTTCATCTTCCCACAAAGACCCCGCTCTAGATTTCCACCATTAATGGACAGACTCAAGGTTTTTCAAAAAACAAATTTCATTTACAGCTTTAATTATTAGTTTATAACAATTCCAAAGCTACATTCTTCATTCATCATCTGTTAAAATGGTTATATCCTTCAAAAATCAATTTATACGTATCTGAAGGTTGAGGCCCCTAAAAATTTGAGGCCCTGTGCGGTTGATCACTCTGCACATGCTTAAATCCGGCCATGAATATGAGACAAGTTGAGTAAGAGATAAGGTTTTATAATGTGAACTTTCATACATGTTGATACAAAAGTTGGGCGTTCCTTGTTTAAGTATCAATTGGATCTTAATGCTTGAGACCTGCACACTAAAAAAGCAAAGAAACACCGTTAGGCTTATCGTGGGATTGTCTCCCACGATTATCCTCCGGCGTGAGAGTAAGTAATCGGTTTTTAGGGTTTGTAGAAGAGTTAGGGTTGTGATATCGTACCTCAATGAGAGCCGTGATGCCCTTTATATACACACGAACCCTCGTAGGTTTCGTGCTCCTTACTCCTCGGCGTATCACGCCTTATCCGGTCCCTTGATCTTTATCCATAAATAAAAGATCCTTATCAAGACCATAAATAGATTGGGCTTTGGGCTTTCGTGAGCCCAAACCCTTATTATGATAGCCCACGCATAGTGGGCTTAGTATTAGTATCGTTCGCCCCCCGGGTTCGTGACCCGAGTAGGGACTATACGTCATCATGCCCCCCCAGTCTAGTATGCGCATGGTGCAACCGCGGATGCTAGACTATCATTCGTGACCAAAAATATTCCAGCGTTTGTGGTGGATAAGTGCAAAAAATTTCCCGCCAAAAGGATATGCTATGAACCTAGTCAAGTAAATCTAAAAAATAACCTCGAAAATCGTGGAAAGTGCAAAAAAGGGGCTGTACCCCTTGAAATTCTGGCCACACGATTAAGACGAGTGGGGTACACGTGTCAAGGATCCAAGGCCATAGGTATCCTTATATAAAGGGTGTCGCCATTTTCACTGTGAATACCACAGTGAAAATTCCATTTCCACCATTGTTAATCCTTCCAAACTCATTCAAGAAATCGAGCGTATACAAAGGTAATAGCGCGTGCGCATCTAAAAACCATACGATATTAAGAATGGTTCTCCAGTTGTCTGATTTTACCTCTGATATAACCGAGGACGAGCTTCGTGAGTTCGCCTCGGATTATTATATCCCTCACGCGTTGCATCCGGTAGTACCGCGCGGCAACCGCGTCTATAGCTGATTTCCCTGAGGGTAAGGTGGGGGTATACGCGCGCTTTTTTGAATTCGCGAATCAGCGCGTGCCCATTTCATTATTCTTGTGCGATTTACTTAATTATTATCGCCTTCATATATCTCAGCTGCATTGTATAGGCGCAGTTAAGATAACTAATTTTGAGGTAAATTGTCGCCTGTTGGCAATTAATCCCACGATTCATCTTTTCCACGCGTTTTACCACTCAACGTGGTCAAACGGGTGGGTTTCCTTTGCCAAACGCGCAGGGCATTTGCAGTGTTACACAGAGAAATTGGACGCGCTCAGGAATTGGCGTGAATATTTCTTCTGGGTAGACGATGCTTTTTTCCCTTGGGATTTTGTTTTTTATACCCAAGGGTTGCTGCCGAGGGATGAGCGCCCAGCCCCCGGGACGTATAGTGCAGATGACGCGGATACTATAAATACCAACCGTATCCCTATCCGTGCGTACCCGGAAGAGTTCCTGGTGCATATGGGCATCAGTCGTAACTACTTCCAACTGGAGGCAGAAGTGCCAACGTTTTTGAACGAGGATGGTCGGGGTGGGTGCTTGTCCTTCACTCTGTTTGTCTTGATATTGTAAGCGCTCTTTTCCTTGTATTGCTTATTTAACCTTTGTTGTTTTTTGTGTATGTTTGCTGCGCAGAGATGGACCTGTTCAGTGTGGTGCGATTGGAGAAGCCTAGGCAGGTGACAGTGGGAGTGCGCCCGCTAGGAGAAGGTGAGGCGCCCCTTTTGGAAGCTACGGCGGGGTGTACGATGGAACTCGCACTGGAGGAGCCAGAGAACTCCCCCCAGTGGCGTTACACGTTACTCCTGTGCGCAGTGTACCCCTGTCCCCGGAGCCATCTCCAGAGGCCGAGGAGTCACGCTCATTTTCATCAGAGAGTGTCAGCCACTGCTGCTGACATGGATGTGACTGAGACTTCGCTCCCCAAGTAAGTACTTTGACTTGTACTTCTTAAATTTCTTCTATTCGTGTACTGCATTAATGCTATAGAGTAACATCTATCTTTTGTTGACGTGCAGTATTGAGCCAACTGAGCCAACTGGGGATGATGTCCACGTTGAGGAGCCTTCGCAGAAGAGTGCAGAAACTGAGCCCAAGGCGCTAGATTAGCTGATGAAGGAGATGGAGCTAGCTGCTACGCACCAAGCCTCATTGGTCGCTCAGTTTAAGACGAGCTATTCTGGTGAGAGTAGCCGTTATGCGCAGAAGGATGAAGAGATCTCCTCACTGAAGGCGGCGCTAGCTAGTGCTCAGGCTGAGTTGGAGTCAACAGACGCATATGCACGGAAGCTTGCTGACGAGAAGATGTTGCTCTGGGCGCAAGTGAGCCAAGAGCGTTCTGCCTTCGATCAATACAAGACTACTTGTCTATGGGCATTGAAATACATGGAGCAGAACAAGAGCAAGCACTTTTCTCAGCTGGATGAGTTCAGAAAGACTGTGGAGGCTGCGCTAGATAAGCAGGAGGAGAAGCTGCGCAAGCTGAGCGTGGAGTATGATGAGGAGCTGTACCCGCATCTGGTATCCTCCATTGCCGAGCACAGGTAGTATTTGATTCCCATTCTCCTTTGAATCCTATACATTCAATTCCTTTGAACTTGTTGTCTTATGTTGTTTTATTCGCAGGTGGCTAATCAGTCATGGCCTTCGTCTGGCTGCGGCACATTAGAGTCCCCCGAAGTGGTAACTACATTTGGGGACGTTGTGCAATGCGCCTTAGCGCATGGCAAGGCAGAGGCTGTGGAGGAACTGAACGAGCGCAAGCTGTTGACGGTGCCCATCGCAGAAGTGCCAGGTTATAATGGTAACTCTTATGCTGAGCTGGTCGCTGCGATGGAGAAGATGAAGCTGTGCGAGCTTCCTCATATTGCCCGTTTGGAGCGCGACCAGGACTATTCCATCGGTGTGATCATGGAGGGGTTGACCTTGGCGAGGCATACAGCAGAGGACGCTGAAGCCCAGCTCGACTTCTTCCTGAAACCTGATGTGTCACAGCTGCAGGTTCCGGTCTTTGTGCGCCCCATGACCTTCTCAATCCTTTTGCCCTTGAGAGGGAGATCCCTTTGAAGGAAGCTTTAGAAGCCCATGCCATAAGATTGGCTAAGAAGAAGGGTATAAAGGGGAAGGCCATCCTTTGTGGCGTTGGTGCAGCTCATCTCCCAAGGTCTGATGGAGTGCCCGTTAGCGTGCCAATGGTGTCACCCAAGGATGTTGAGCTGTTGAGGAGGCTTGGGGACTCCAAGAGTGCTGCAGGCCCTAGTAGTAGTTCCAAGCTCAGGCGTACTTCTAGCATTTAGGCTCTTTTTTGTTTTTTTCTTCATAATAGATGAACAATTTTGTATGTACAATCTTCGTTTTGTATAAACTCATAGCTTATAATAAGATGAAGTTGATTTGTACACGTGTTTGTAGTCTAATGTTTGCACTTAGCTTCTTGTCCAAATGTGCTTAAAAGAGATTATAGAATCTATAATCACTTATAGTTGTATATGAACTCGTGGTTCTTTATTTCGAAAGTTTGTACTTAGTCATTGTCTTTGCGTAAAAGACATTCATGTCATGGCTAAGAATCAAACCGTTAGAAACATACTTAAGGAAATTTATAAAGAATCCATAATCGTGTATGAAGTTCATGAATTTTTATAAGACATTCAGAAATGCCGTTTAAAAAAAAAATAATAAAATAAAATAAAATAAAAAAAGACCGCAAGTTTTAGAAGTTGACAATAAACGTATTGACTTCAATCTGGATACACATTTGGAATAGGTTCGCATTCAATCAAAATGGGCCATAAGAGTCAAATTCACGCTCACCGTTTGGTTTAACTTGGAACGTGTCTAAACTCTAAAAGATGCCATACACTTGGGTGGAAATAAAAACGAGACCTTGTATCTTATTCCAGGTTTATTTGAACGGATAATATAAACCAGACCGAACCAATATTATATGGTCCAGATCGGACACCCCTAGTTTTCGCTAATATAACATTTCACATAGCCTAGAATGATTTATGAAACATGGCCATGGTACATGAATACTATAGAATTATATATCATTCCTGCAAATAATAATGGGTACAATGTAATGACAAGAGATAACCGGCTAACACTGATAAGTGATATCGAGTAAATACATAGGCCTAAATGCCTAATAATAATCACTGCTAACAAATACAATATACATGCTAGACTTATAAGTGTGTATAATATGTTTCAAAAAAATTTCACTAACGAGTAACGAATTAACTATAGAACTCGGATTTGATAGAATATTGTAATATGAGACAAGTTGAGTAATAGATAAGGTTTTATAAATGTGAACTTTCATACATGTTGATACAAAAGTTGGGTATTCCTTGTTTAAGTATCAATTGGATCTTAATGCTTGAGACCTGCATACTAAGAAAGCAAAGAAACACCGTTAGGCTTATCGTGGGATTGTCTCCCACGATTATCCTCAGGCGTGAGAGTAAGTAATCGGTTTTTAGGGTTTGTAGAAGAGTTAGGGTTGTGATATCGTACCTCAATGAGAGCCGTGATGCCCTTTATATACACACGAACCCTCGTAGGTTTCGTGCTCCTTACTCCTCGGCGTATCACGCCTTATCCGGTCCCTTGATCTTTATCCATAAATAAAAGATCCTTATCAAGACCATAAATAGATTGGGCTTTGGGCTTTCGTGAGCCCAAACCCTTATTATGATAGCCCACGCATAGTGGGCTTAGTATTAGTATCGTTCGCCCCCCGGGTTCGTGACCCGAGTAGGGACTATATGTCATCATGTCCCCCCAGTCTAGTATGCGCATGGTGCAACCGCGGATGCTAGACTATCATTCGTGACCAAAAATATTCCAGCGTTTGTGGCGGATAAGTGCAAAAAATTTCCCGCCAAAAGGATATGCTATGAACCTAGTCAAGTAAATCTAAAAAATAACCTCGAAAATCGTGGAAAGTGCAAAAAAGGGGCTGTACCCCTTGAAATTCTGGCCACACGATTAAGACGAGTGGGGTACACGTGTCAAGGATACAAGGCCATAGGTATCCTTATATAAAGGGTGTCGCCATTTTCACTATGAATACCACAGTGAAAATTCCATTTCCACCATTGTTAATCCTTCCAAAGTCATTTAAGAAATCGAGCGTATTCAAAGGTAATAGCGCGTGCGCATCTAAAAACCATACGATATTAAGGATGGTTCTCCAGTTGTCTGATTTTACCTCCGATATAACCGAGGACGAGCTTCGTGAGTTCGCCTCGGATTATTATATCCCTCACGCGTTGCATCCGGTAGTACCGGCGGCAACCGCGTCTATAGCTGATTTCCCTGAGGGTAAGGTGGGGGTATACGCGCGCTTTTTTGAATTCGCGAATCAGCGCGTGCCCATTTCATTATTCTTGTGCGATTTACTTAATTATTATCGCCTTCATATATCTCAGCTGCATTGTATAGGCGCAGCTAAGATAACTAATTTTGAGGTAAATTGTCGCCTGTTGGCAATTAATCCCACGATTTATCTTTTCCGCGCGTTTTACCACTCAACGTGGTCAAACGGGTGGGTTTCCTTTGCCAAACGCGCAGGGCATTTGCAGTGTTACACAGAGAAATTGGACGCGCTCAGGAATTGGCGTGAATATTTCTTCTGGGTAGACGATGCTTTTTTCCCTTGGGATTTTGTTTTTTATACCCAAGGGTTGCTGCCGAGGGATGAGCGCCCAGCCCCCGGGACGTATAGTGAAGATGACGCGGATATAGGGGTGGCAATCGAGTCGTGTTCGTGTTGACCTATTCGGGTTCGCGGGTTGGCGGGTTGAAATAACCTCAACCCAAACACGACCCATTTATTAATCGTGTCAAGAAGCTCAACCCTAACCCAAACACGCATAACACGTGTAACCCGTTTGTGATCCGTTTAACCTATTTAAGCAAATATGTCAAGCAGTGAATAAGATTGGTGGTTTTTTGATTTAACTAGCTTAAATGCAAAAATGATATAAGGATCTAATATATGATAAAAATAACATACAAATAATTACTATACGACAATTTCAATGATATCTGAGTTATAAGTTATAAGCGTCAATTTCAATAAAATATTAGTTATAATCATAATTCACTCATATTAAGAACATAACAAAATACATTTAATCGATATCCAACATTAAAACCAAGTTATATATTTTATTTTTAGAGGCTTATATACTTAAACGGGTTCACGTGTTGACCTGTTTAACAGTTGCTCAACCCAAACACGACCCGTTTATTAAACAGGTTAGACGGGTTGACCTGTTTTTGACCCAAACCTGTTTATCCTCAACCCAAACCTGTTTAACTTCGTGTCGGGTTCGTGTCGTTTATCGTGTCGTGTCGAGAATTGCCACCCCTACGCGGATACTATAAATACCAACCGTATCCCTATCCGTGCGTACCCGGAAGAGTTCCTGGTGCATATGGGCATCAGTCGTAACTACTTCCAACCGGAGGCAGAAGTGCCAACGTTTTTGAACGAGGATGGTCGGGGTGGGTGCTTGTCCTTCACTCTGTTTAAGGTCATGGGGCGCACAAAGACCGGACCTGAGCTGTGACACGCAGGTTTCAGGGAAGAAGTCGAGCTGGGCTTCAGCGTTCCTCTGCTGATTGCCTCGCCCAAGGTCAACCCCTCCATGACTCACACCGATGGAATTGTCCTGGTCGCGCTCCAAACGGGCAAATATGAGGAAGCTCGCACAGCTTATCTTCGTCATCGCAGCCTGACCAGCTCAGCATGAAGAGTGTATACCATTATAACCTGACTTCTGCGATGGGCACCGTCAACGCTTGCGCTCAGTTCAGTTCCGTCCACAGCCTCTGCCTTGCATGCGCTAAGTCGCATTCCACGGTCCCCAAATGTGTTACCACTTCGGGGTACGTTTAATGTGCTCAGCGCACCAGACGAAGCCATGACTGATTTAGCCACCTGCGAATAAAACAAACATAAGACAACAAGTTCAAAGGAATTGAATGTATAGGATTCAAAGGGAATGGAGAATCAAATACTACCTGTGCTTCGGCAATGGAGGCATACCAGATCGCGGGGTACAGCTCCCTCATACCCACGCTCAGCTTGCTCAGTTTCCATGCTTATCATGCGAAGCTCCACAGCTTTCTGAATCGTCCAGCTGAGAAAAAAGTGCTTGTCTTGTCTGCTCCATGTATTTCAATGCCATAGAAAGTAGTCCTTAATTGATCGAAGCAGTAACGCTCTTGGCTCACTTGCGCCCGAGCAATCTTCTCGTCAGCAAGCTTCCGTGCATGATCGTCTGGTGATCCCTCAGCCTGAGCACTAGCTAGCGCCCCTTCAGTTTTTGAGGAGATCTTTCATCCTTCTGCGCATAACGGGTAACCTCCCAGAAATAGCTGTCTTAAAACTGATGCGACCAATGAGGCTTGGTGCGTCGCAGCTGCTCCATCCTCCAAGCTGTCTGCGCCTTAGGGCTCAGTTTTCTGCGTCTTCTGCGAAGGCTCCTCAAGTACATCATCCCCAGTTGGGCTCAGTTGGTCAATACCTGACGTCACAAAAGATAGATGTTACTCTATAGCAGTAATGCAGTACACTGAATGAAGAACATTTAAGATGTACAAATCAATACTTACTTGGGACGAGTCTCTCACATCTATGTCAGCAGCAGTGGCTAGACCGTCTGATGATGATGGCTCGGCCATCAATGATACGCGCTTCTTTTGACGAACTGTGCGCCATTCATCAACCAGACACTCTCTACGCTTTACCCTTGGCTGCCCTCCTCTGGCTCAAGGGATTTTAACATTTCCTCGATGAAATGAGCATGACTCCTTCGGCCTCGGAGAATGCTTCCGGACTGGGGGTACACTGCGCGATGAGTAACGGTAACGCCACTTGGGGAGTATCTCTGCTCCTCCAGTGCGAGTTCCATCGTACGCCCCCGTAGCTTCCAAAGGGGCGCC
>LBNU01024977.1:1624-22964 GCA_014162995.1 Artemisia annua | reverse complement strand
GTTGGCTACTAGTCTGGAGTCCACGTTTGCTTCTAGGTTGCGTACACCCATTCGAGTTGCAATGCGTAATCCAGCGATTAAGGCTTCATACTCTGCCTCATTGTTCGTGGCTGTGAATTCAAAACGCAGTGCGTAAT
This sequence comes from Artemisia annua, assembly GCA_014162995.1. NCBI lineage: Eukaryota > Viridiplantae > Streptophyta > Magnoliopsida > Asterales > Asteraceae > Artemisia > Artemisia annua. Next base: position 22,827 of record LBNU01024977.1, on the reverse strand, counting down.
TGAATTCCATTCCTTCTGGATTGGCGAGAATAAGGCCTGCGCCTGATCCATCCACGCATGAAGATCCATCCGTGAACAGGATCCATGGTTCCTGTAGCTCTACCTCGCTCCGTGGAGGTGCAGCATCGGTGTCTGGTTTCTCGATGATGAAGTCTGCTAGGATCTGCCCTTTGACCGTAGTGCGTGGTCTGTAAGAGATGTTATATTCGCCTAGTAACACACTCCACTTTTGTAATCGCCCCGATGCATCTGGTTTGGAGATAACTTGCTTGATAGGTTGGTCTGTGATCACCGCTATTGGGTGCGCTTGGAAATACCTGCGCAGTCTTTTGGTGGCAAACACTAATGCCAAGACCAATTTTTTCATTGGGCTATAGTTAATCTCCGTTTTCTTAAGTGCTTTGCTCACGAAATATACTGGTGTTTGTACTGAATTCCTATCCGTCAGTAGCACTGCGCTGACTGCTCCATGAGTCGCGGATAAGTAGACAATTAACTCCTCTCCTGGCCGGGGTGCGACTAGCTTGGGAAGCGCTGCTATAGTTTGCTTAAGCTGTGTAAAAGCTTCTTCAGCTTCTGCGGTCCAACGAAAATCTCCCTTTTTTGTACACTTCTTGAGTGTTTTAAAGAGTGGGAGTGATTTATCCGCTGACTTGGACAGGAATCTGTTTAACCCGGCTAGTTTTCCATTCAGAGACTGAACTTCTTTCAACGTGCGTGGCGAAGGAAGTTGGATGACGGCCTCTGTTTTTTCTGGGCATGGTTTAATGCCATCTGGTTCTATCAGGTATCCCAGTAACATGCCTTCTGTAGCGCCAAAAGTGCATTTCTTAGGATTTAACTTCATGTTGATCTTCCGTAGTGTTCTGAATGTTTCTTCAATGTCGCGCACCACTTCGTCTTCTGTCTGGCTTTTTATGACAAGGTCATCCACATAGACCTCTAGGTTGCGGTCCACTTGTTTTTCAAATGCATTGTCTACCAAGCGCTGGTAAGTGGCGCCCGCATTCTTTAGGCCAAAAGGCATCTTCGTATAACAATAGACACCTTGGCTTGTGTGGAAAGCTGTTTTTTCCTCGTCTTCCTTAGCCATTTGGATTTGGTGGTACCCTTTATATGCGTCCAAGAAACATTTAAAGGGGTATCCGCATAAAGATTCCACCTTCCAGTCTATCTCTGGTAATGGATAGCAGTCTTGTGGACATGCTTTGTTGAGATCAGTGAAGTCTACGCACATCCGCCAACTACCATCGCTCTTCTTGACCATCACTGGATTGGAAAGCCAGTCATGGTAATATACTTCTCGCATGATACCCGCGTCCACAAGCTTATGCACTTCCTCTAAAATGGCTTTTGCGCGTTCTGGAGCTTGGCCGCGCTTTTTCTGCCTCACTGGGGAATATCCTTGTCGGATTTGCAACTTGTGTTCTGAGATTGATCGTGGCACACCAGTCATGTGCTTTGGTTCCCATGCGAAGATATCCAGGTTCTTTTGCAGGAGTGCGCACACGGCGGCTCTGCCTTTATCAGACAGCGATCCTCCAAGCGATACTTGTTGCTCCGGGTAATCGGGATGAATTGCTACCTTCAGGTTTGGTATTTTGGTTGCGCGCTGTTCTGGAGTGTGTGTCGTCTCACATGTAACCGTGTTACATTCTCCAGGTGGCACAGCGTTATTGTAGAGGGTGACAATGCCGCCTTCTACTGGGAATTTGAGCATCCCATGTGCTGTGGACGGTACCGCGCGCATGGCTGATATTCCTGATCTTCCAATAATGCCATTGTATGGCGACGGAGACTTAATCACCATAAAGTTCATCCAAGCTGTTGTGGAGTATTCCTTATTACCAACAACAACTGGCAGTTGTAGCTGCCCCATGGGCCATATCTTTTCTCCTGTAAAACCCGTCAATGACGTCGTGGCCGGGACTAACTGACTTTGTATTTCAGGTCGCAACCTCTTGAAACAATGTTCATACATTATATCTGCAGATGCTCCTCCATCAACATACATGCGGTGGATGTCGTGGCCCCCCGCGTTTATCTCGATGGTGAGTGGTTCCGCCACTGCGTTGTCCGCAGTCAAGGTGGGGAAAGAGATTTCGCTTCCAGAAGAAAATCTTTGGCTGACTTTTTGCCTAATCTTTCGTTGCCATGATTGTATCATGTAGATGGTGTCAGCCTTATCTTTAGGTGCTTCTTTCTTGCCCGCGGTCTTCTGTCTGTCTTTCCCATCCTTGATGTTCTTAACTAAGTGGTCCAATCTGCCTTCTTTCACCAACTTATCAATTAGTTGGCGCAATTGGACGCACTCATTGGTGGTGTGGCCCTTCTGTCCATGGTATTCGCAGTATCCGTTTCCTACGCGCTGCCCTTCTGGGGTGCGCATTGGTGGGGGTCTCGGGAAGTTTGCACCTTCTGTTGCGAATATCTCCCTTGGAGTTTTTGTTAATGGGGTATACTTGTCGTTCCCCCGTCCGCTCCCTTCACTGCGATAGTTCTTATTACGGTTGCTGCTCTGGTCATTGGATTGTCTCCTGGGCTGTTCTTGTGACCTGTAGTTTGAGTAGCCCTTCTTGCTATCTGCAGCGGCGGCTTCTCCTTGGATGAAGGACCTCGTGCGTTTCATGAGTTCATCAAAGGTTTGGGGAACCCTATCGTTTAGCCTCTTGATCAGTTCTGGGTTATTGATTCCGTTCATAAACCCTGAGATCTTTAGTATTTCTGGACATGCCTTGACATGTATGCATTCGTCCTTATAGCGCTCCACATAAGCGCTTGTGGATTCCCCTTGGCGCTGTTTTACCCTAGCGAGTTCAACAGGGTTCTTGGCGCACTTCTTCCTCTGAGTAAAGTTCAAACGAAACGCCTTCCGCAACTCTTCAAACCCATCAATGCTTCTACGTGGAAGCTTACTGAACCAGTTTCGCGCATTCCCTACTAATGTAGAGTTAAACATATGACACCACACAGGTTGTGGCCAATTTTCGATTGTAGCTGCTGATTCGAAAATTTTTAGGTGGTCATCAGGATCACCTGTCCCATCATAAGTTTTAACATTAGTGGGCATGCGCCTTCTCTTGTTTTCTGAGAAATTACTGATGCGTTTCGTGAACGCATCAACCTTTTGGCGGCGCCAGGGACGAGACATGTCTTCATCCTCCTGGTCGCGGTATCTTCCCCTTGATTTCCAGTGTCCCGTTTCTTCGTCCTCGTTGTCCGAGGAGTCACTTGGGGATGGGCTTATACTTTTTCGGCCCTTGTGCCTACTATCATCGGAATCCGAGCTTGATCTTCTGCGGCGCTTGCGCCGACTGTCATCAGAATCTGAGCTTGAAGGGCTTTCACTTGGGGAGTACCTTCGCCCAAGTCTGTCGTGGACTCTGCGCCTACCAAGCCTAGCGTGGGCATTGGTACGCCATCCATCATCTTCGCGCTCCTCCAGATACTGTGAGTCAGTTTCTTCATCATCTACCACTTTTCTTCCGATCCTAGTAAATACTGGGTGTCGGCGACTATGCCTCTCGCGCCTCTTATTTCGGTGGCGCGGTGGAGATGCTTCATCATCAGGGTCGAAGTTGAGCCGGGATTGTAGGCTCTGGTTTGACCTCTTTTTCGCTTCCTCCCGCATGAGAGCAGCCAGGGTTTCGTAGTTTTGGGACACGAAATCGCTTGGCGCTACTTCCGGCGCGACTCCAGTAAGTGCGCGGATGTCTGTCTCCACGTCAGGACCCCTGTTCCGAATAGGCGCATCTGGCGGCTCGGTAGGGTTCACTTCTGGCATGGTGAAGGGAGTGCGCTGTAGATCTTCCATGCCAGTACTTGTCGTAGTAGCGTGGATAGTTCCCGCGAGGGGTCCTAGGCGCACTGGTTGTTCCAGATCTGAGTCTGATCTTTGATTCCTAGGCGCATTGGTTGTTCCAGTGGCCTGTTTAGGAGCTGCATCACTTTGCTGTTTTTTCCCATGTAAGTTGCCATGTGTTTTCTTCGCCTGCGGAGTCCGCTGGTTTAGGTTTCCGGAATTTGTCATTCTAATAGTTAGCGGAACTTGTTGATACAAAAGTTGGGCGTTCCTTGTTTGAGTATCAATTGGATCTTAATGCTTGAGACCTGCACACTAAGAAAGCAAAGAAACACCGTTAGGCTTATCGTGGGATTGTCTCCCACGATTATCCTCCGGCGTGAGAGTAAGTAATCGGTTTTTAGGGTTGTGATATCGTACCTCAATGAGAGCCGTGATGCCCTTTATATACACACGAACCCTCGTAGGTTTCGTGCTCCTTACTCCTCGGCGTATCACGCCTTATCCGGTCCCTTGATCTTTATCCATAAATAAAAGATCCTTATCAAGACCATAAATAGATTGGGCTTTGGGCTTTCGTGAGCCCAAACCCTTATTATGATAGCCCATGCATAGTAGGCTTAGTATTAGTATCGTTCGCCCCCCGGCTTCGTGACCCGAGTAGGGACTATACGTCATCAATACACTTCTATGAATAAATGCTATAGTAATAAACACACATTCTATATGTAGTTTTTGTCGTATCTTGATCTTTCAACGGTATGCAATGATGGCCGCTATTTGATAGTTTACCGGTTTGACATTTTTGAAAGAGTAAATGTGCTTTTAAATTTTCATAAAGTATATTAATACATATATAATAATATAGGGGATAGTTTGGCTACATTTTTTGTAACCAATTAGAGGCTGGGGTACGTTCATGCCGTTCGGTGGTGCCAAAGAATGGCGCCAGAATCTGGAACGGCGCACTGCACCGGAATTCGCACCAAGGGTCTTCGCGCCATCCCCACCACGCAGCGTGGATCTATTCCCCCCCCCCCACCATTTTGTTACCGTTGTATTTGAATTTGGATAAAGAAAAGGGAGCGTTTGGTGTGGAACGGTCATATGACCGTTTGGTTATACGGGTACAAAAAAAAATAATAAATAAAAAAATAATAAAATTTACCCCTAAAATTAACTATAAATAACCTCTTTAACTTCTAAAAAATCACACACTCTTCCAATTAAATCTCTACTACTACTATGGATCCAAACGACCCCAACAACTTCACCTGCGACCTTTATGGTGCTTATTATAAAACCGACATGGTTCAATATATCCAAGGTTATACGGCATATGAGCAATATCTAAGTTTGTATGATCAAGAAGCCGGTGGATCGGGATCGGGTATTAATAAGCCAAGGCAATACATTCCACGTCAGCGAGAAGAGGTGGAACAACGTTTAATCAACGACTATTTTGGCGAAGGTGACACTCCACCTAAGTATCCGGAAGACAAGTTTAGGCGAAGGTATCGTATGAGTTCTAGAATTTTTAATAAAATAGTCAACGATATCTTAAGCTATGATGTTCGACCTATTCCCGAGTACTTTAATTTTTTTAGAGCTAGTTACGATTGTACCGGTCGTAATAGCATCGGTACTCTTTTGAAGTGCACATCCGCTATCCGCCAATTGGCGTACGGCACTGCGCCTGATGCGTTTGATGAATACTTGCAAATTGGTGAACGTTGTTCACGACAATGTTTAGAGAACTTTACTAAATGCATACATGTTTTATACGTTGAGAGTTATTTAAGAAAGCCCACTTCAGCGGATGTTGAAAAAATATATGCATTGCACGAAAAAGAACATGGACTCCCGGGAATGCTCGGGAGTATTGATTGTATGCATTGGGATTGGAGAAATTGTCCAAAGGCCTTACAAGCTCAATTCAAAAGGCATGATCATAAATACCCAACTCTTATGTTAGAAGCGGTTGCGGATCAAAAATTATGGATTTGGCATGCAGGGGGCAAATAATGATCTTAATGTGTTGTATGGTTTTCCGTTATTTGATCAAGAACTTTCCTGGAATGCTCCGGAATGTCCATTTGTATTAAACGGACATACATACAAGAAAGGTTACTATTTAGCCGACGGTATTTATCCAGCATGGTCCGTATTTGTCAAAACGTTTAGTGTTGCAAGGTCTGAAAAAAAATTGAAAATTAAAAGAGTTCAAGAAAGTTCTAGAAAAGATATTGAACGAGCTTTTGGAGTCCTACAAGGTCGTTTGGGAATTATACGACAACTAGCACGTGCTTTCAAAATCAACGCCTTGAAGAGAATCATGTATTGTTGTATAATGTTACACAACATGATATTAGAAGACGAAGAATTTGAATTTAATTTTAGATAATTGTTCGTTGATCCAACTCCAAACATACCAACCGAATGGATCGAAAGATGTGATTTACATATCAGAAAAAACAAAGAAATCCGACATAGAAAATTGCACGAAATAAGTTTTATACATTTTTAGATTTTTCTAGTTTTTAGTTTATTTTCTAGAACATTTTCTCATTTTCTTTTAGTTTATTACATTAATAATAATTAATAATTAGTTAATAATTAATAATAAGTAATTAAATAGTCATAGAAATAGTTTTAATTTTCTAAATTTTGTTTTAAGTTATAATAGACTTTTAGAAATTAAATTTGCAATTTTTAGGATAATTTCCTATTTAGTTGTATTTTTAATTTGTTTTAGTTTTTAAGTAATAATAATTATATAAAATATTTAGATAAATAAGTTTTTAAGTTTTTAATCACTTTCTAAGTTATTTTACATTTTTAGAATTTCATTTTTCATTTCCTAATTTATTTTCTAATTTTTAGATAATTTGTTTTTGTTTTAATAATCATAATTAGTATTTACTTTTTATTTTTGTTATAAATTAGTTAATCATCATTTATAAATATAGTTTTCTATTTTCATTTTTTTTTAATTTGCATTTAAGCCGCTAAGGCATGCAAATTCCTCTTTAGGTAAAATTGTCGTTGTTGATTTGTGAATTTTCCTTAATTACATAATCACACATTTTAAATATAGTTTTATATTTTTATTTTATTTAATTTGCATTTAAGTCGCTGTAATTTACAGATTTTAACTTTAGTTAAAGTGATCGATTTTGTTCATAAACACACCTTTTCCATTCAACACTCCTTGATCCAGAATCTTTTTTATCACAGGATATCACATCTCTTGGGAACATAACGAACCCGGGGATTCATTGTATTCTCCAGGAATCATTGCATTGTGTCCTTGAACTGTTTGGCTTTTGTTGACCAAATCCTTGGTTGACTTTAGTTGACTGTTTTGGCCCAATCAAATAGTAAATACGCGGTGTCGGCGACTATACCTCTCGCGCCTCCTATTTCGGTGGCGCGGTGGAGATGCTTCATCATCAGGGTCAAAGTTGAGCCGGGATTGTAGGCTCTGGTTTGACTTCTTTTTTGCTTTCTCCCGCATGAGAGCAGCCAGGGTTTCGTAGTTTTGGGACACGAAATCGCTTGGCGCTACTTCCGGCGCGACTCCAGTAAGTGCGCGGATATCTGTCTCCACGTCAGGACCCCTGTTCCGAATAGGCGCATCTGGCGGTTCGGTAAGGTTTACTTCTGGCATGGTGAAGGGAGTGCGCTGTAGATCTTCCACGCTAGTACTTGTCGTAGTAGCGTGGGTAGTTCCCGCGAGGGGTCCTAGGCGCACTGGTTGTTCCAGATCTGAGTCTGATCTTTGATTCCTAGGCGCATTGGTTGATCCAGTGGCCTGTTTAGGAGCTGCATCACTTTGCTGCTTTTTCCCATGTAAGTTGCCATGCGTTTTCTTCGTCTGCGGAGTCCGCTGGTTTAGGTTTCCGGAATTTGTCATTCTAGTAGTTAGTGGAACTTGTTGATACAAAAGTTGGGCGTTCCTTATTTGAGTATCAATTGGATCTTAATGCTTGAGACCTGCACACTAAAAAAGCAAAGAAACACCGTTAGGCTTATCGTGGGATTGTCTCCCATGATTATCCTCCAGCGTGAGAGTAAGTAATCGGTTTTTAGGGTTTGTAAAAGAGTTAGGGTTCTGATATCGTACCTCAATGAGAGCCGTGATGCCCTTTATATACACACGAACCCTCGTAGGTTTCGTGCTCCTTACTCCTCGGCGTATCACGCCTTATCCGGTCCCTTGATCTTTATCCATAAATAAAAGATCCTTATCAAGACCAAAAATAGATTGGGCTTTGGGCTTTCGTGAGCCCAAACCCTTATTATGATAGCCCACGCATAGTGGGCTTAGTATTAGTATCGTTCGCCCCCCGGCTTCGTGACCCGAGTAGGGACTATACGTCATCAATACACTTCTATGAATAAATGCTATAGTAATAAACACACATTCTATATGTAGTTTTTGTCGTATCTTGATCTTTAAACGGTATGCAATGATGGCCGCTATTTGATAGTTTACCGGTTTGACATTTTTAAAAGAGTAAATGTGCTTTTAAATTTTCATAAAGTATATTAATACATATATAATAATATAGGGGATAGTTTGGCTACATTTTTTGTAACCAATTAGAGGCTGGGGTACGTTCGTGCCGTTCGGTGGTGCCAAAGAATGGCGCCAGAATCTGGAACGGCGCACTGCACCGGAATTCGCGCCAAGGGTCTTCGCGCCATCCCCACCACGCAGCGTGGTTCTATTCCCCCCCCCCACCATTTTGTTACCGTTGTATTTGAATTTGGATAAAGAAAAGGGAGCGTTTAGTGTGGAACGGTCATATGACCGTTTGGTTAAACGGGTACAAAAAAATAATAAATAAAAAAATAATAAAATTTACCCCTAAAATTAACTATAAATAACCTCTTTAACTTCTAAAAAATCACACACTCTTCCAATTAAATCTCTACTACTACTATGGATCCAAACGACCCCAACGACTTCACCTGCGACCTTTATGGTGCTTATTATAAAACCGACATGGATCAATATATCCAAGGTTATACGGCGTATGAGAAATATCTAAGTTTGTATGATCAAGAAGCCGGTGGATCGGGATCGGGTATTAAGAAGCCAAGGCAATACATTCCACGTCAGCGAGAAGAGGCGGAACAACGTTTAATCAACGACTATTTTGGCGAAGGTGACACTCCACCTAAGCATCCGGAAGACAAGTTTAGGCGAAGGTATCGTATGAGTTCTAGACTTTTTAATAAAATAGTCAACGATATCTTAAGCTATGATGTTCGGCCTATTCCCGAGTACTTTAATTTTTTTAGAGCTAGTTACGATTGTACCGGTCGTAATAGCATCAGTACTCTTTTGAAGTGCACATCCGCTATCCGCCAATTGGCATACGGCACTGCGCCTGATGCGTTTGATGAATACTTGCAAATTGGTGAACGTTGTTCACGACAATGTTTAGAGAACTTTACTAAATGCATACATGTTTTATACGTTGAGAGTTATTTAAGAAAGCCCACTTCAGCGGATGTTGAAATAATATATGCATTGCACGAAAAGAACATGGACTCCCGGGAATGCTCGGGAGTATTGATTGTATGCATTGGGATTGGAGAAATTGTCCAAAGGCCTTACAAGCTCAATTCAAAAGGCATGATCATAAATACCCAACTCTTATGTTAGAAGCGGTTGCGGATCAAAAATTATGGATTTGGCATGCAATTTTTGGCATGCCGGGGGCAAATAATGATCTTAATGTGTTGTATGGTTTTCCGTTATTTGATCAAGAACTTTCCTGGAATGCTCCGGAATGTCCATTTGTAGTAAACGGACATACATACAAGAAAGGTTACTATTTAGCCGACGATATTTATCCAGCATGGTCCGTATTTGTCAAAACGTTTAGTGTTGCAAGGTCTGAAAAAAAATTGAAAATTAAAAGAGTTCAAGAAAGTTCTAGAAAAGATATTGAACGAGCTTTTGGAGTCCTACAAGGTCGTTGGGGAATTATACGACAACCAGCACGTGCTTTCGAAATCAACGCCTTGAAGAGAATCATGTATTGTTGTATAATGTTACACAACATGATATTAGAAGACGAAGAATTTGAATTTAATTTTAGATAATTGTTCGTTGATCCAACTCCAAACATACCAACCGAATGGATCGAAAGATGTGATTTACATATCAGAAAAAACAAAGAAATCCGACATAGAAAATTGCACGGCGATCTTCGAGAAGACCTTGTGGAGCATCTATGGAACCTTAATCACTAGTTTGTAATTTTAAAGGCTGGTTTACGTACTATTTATTACTTTTATGTATCTCTTTTTTTTTTAGTTATTGTAATGTGTGTTTTTATTTTTAATGAATTTTATTTTAGTTAATAATGTGTATGTTTGATTTTATGTAAATGAAAAAAAATGGATAACGGTACCAGATTTTCTGGTGCCAACTGTAATGGCACTGAATGTGGTGCCAAAGGTTTTCTGGTGTCGTTCTGTGTTTTGCTGACGTGGCACTGTTTTGGAGAACGGCACCAGAAGTTTGGCACCACTGTACCCACCGCTCTTAGCTACAAAAAAACAAAACAATGAATCAGGGACCCGCAGAAAAGAATCAGGGACCTACAAAAAGAATCAAAGACCCACATTTATAATAAAAAAATTGTAGCAATTAGCTACAAAAAATTGTAGCTAATATATTCCCATATAATAAAGATATTCATGATTATATTCATTTTAACTTGGTAAAAAATTAATGTTTTATGATAAAATTTACAGCTATAAATTTGTATTGTTGTAAGTTTGTAACATCCATTTCATCACTAAAAGTTAATGTGTCATTAGTGTACACTATAATGCAATCAGTGTAGTGTAGAATTTAATTATATGAATTACTAAATATAGTAAGATGTGTAAACTTAAAAAATTAAGACTTCTGTTTATAAAGTCCTAAATGCATTGTATATAGACTAGCAAGGTATTTGGGTGTTGCGACCGCGGGTACCTTGTGATTAAAGTTCAAATACCAACAAAATAAAAATGACATGTTGATTAACCTGAGAAAAACAAGAAAAAAATGATATCGGTCCGGCCCTGTTCGACTGTTGAACCCATTAGTCCGGTCCAGTTTTTAAAACCGTATGTTTCAATAACTCGTTTGTATATAAATTGTATGAGGTTTTGTGTGTTTTATTAGTTTGTACAATATGTATAATAACATGGATTTTTCATTTTAGCGGTGTTTTTAAAGTAACATTTATTATAAAAGTTTAAAAGTTAATAGGCAGTTATGGTTATAGACTTTGTTTTTAATTAAATTAAATTACATTATATTGTTTTAAACTAAAAGTGCTTTAAAGTGTTGTACTTATTGCTATAATAGTTATACTTGTTAAAATTTGCATTTATTATGATGAGTATGCTGCACGCTATTGATTTTATATTAAAACCAACAAAATTTCATCATAAATAAATGTGTTTGCTTAATATTTTAAGATTTTTGTTTTATCTAAATATTTTATAATGTAGTATAGAGTATAAATTATATCTCTATACTAACCGTTGGGCTTTGCGGGTAAAATTTTTCTTTCAACCCGACCCATCCAAGCCCATGATATAAACTCGGGTATTATACACGACCCGGCCCTGTTCCCTCCTCCTCACAATCGCCGTTTACTTTTGGGATCCGAAACCTCTAACTCCGAACAACAAATCCAGTGCCGTTGGACGCTTACCCGATCCAAAAACATGGATCCTTTGGCAACTACAGTTGCCTGTGAGGGAGTGTACAGTAATACCAACAGTAAAATTATTTTTTTAATCCTTTTGTGGTTCTCAATTGTCCATGTGTTATGGTTGCATCTAGAATTCCATTTACAGCCACATATTTCAATTAGGTGATCTCATAAACTGATATGTGTTTCATTTTGTGGTGAGAAAGCAAAAGAGAGAAAAAAAAAAAAAAAAACCATCGTCATTGTGATAAGGTTTGGATTCGTTATTGTGTTTCCTTTTTTTTTCCTGTTGATATGTTACTCATGTTTGATCTACATTTTTAATTGATTCAATTGTGTTTAATTTTACTTTCGCCCTTCATGTAAGTAGATTAGGGTTTTCAATTTCTAGGGTTACGCCTTAAGATTTAATATGTTATATGAACCCATAGCAGTACGACAGTTAATTTTAAGTAGGCCTGTTGTATATAGAAGCACATATGAAAATAAGTAGATAAGTTCGTAATGAGAATATCTTTTCTTTTCTGGATTTGAGGAAGTATCAGGTTATAACAAGATAGAAAGATGCTGAAAACTGTGTGAGGTAAGTAATATTAATCTTATGTTTGATGTTAGTGATTTTTAGTTTTTTCATGATTTTGCTGAAAATTTGGGTGTTCCTTTAGAAACATATAGATAAAGTTTTTGTATAGGTGGTGGCGGAGTAATTATTTGTGGATAATGGAATATTGTGTTTAAGTTTGACTTTCTGTAAAAATCGAGTTAGGGGCACACAACAGGTTACGTTTCAATAACGTGCCCAAATTATGTCTTCATTTGTATGTTTTGAGATGATTCACACATTCACTTTTCTCCACGTCTTTGCAGGGATACATACTGAATTGGTGTTCGAGTTAGAGGTAGTATTTTGGCGGAATTGCAAAAGGTAACTACCGTTGTTGTTTCGGAATTTGATTTGTAGTAACCTTTAGTAATTCGTTGTTGTTATCTATAGGGTGAGTAGAATAAGTTCATAAGCGTATATACAAGCTTAAAGGTAAGCTTATAAGCCGGCAATCGGCTTGCTCTCCCTTATATTCATTCTGTCGGTCTTCTCAGTAACTTCAGCTCCCACTTCCATGTTGAATGCTACTGGAAAAAACTTCCAGCCATGGGTCAACTATTATGCATACCAGCGACAAGAAAAAGCCATGGTGGCGGAATTGCTACGGGCCCAACTATATTTGGTAAGTTTTTTCTTTCTTCAACAGCTTATATCTATGAATTAGCTCACTTTGGATTTCGAATTATAATGTAGATTCACATGAAAATGTGTCTGGTCTCATTGTTTCATAAATCCTTTAGGCCATAACAAAAGCAATTAAACGATATAGATGGACCTTTTATTTTTCGAGGCAAGATGAATTTTGTAGAGAATGTCAGTTGATGTTCCTAGGTATAAATATAATCCCCTTTTTATGTTTTGATTTAATAGGTTCAATATGTGAGCTTGATTGAAGTACACTGTCATAGGAAACAAGGTGTGTAAAGCTGAGGGTAATTTTCTATCCCTATCTATGTTGCAGCCTGATGCAGAGAGCGGTAATTTTCTGGAGACCAACTATCGAAGATAAATGTAGAAATGAAGTGCCAGGCAGAAGAACCACTTTTTACAGGTGCATTTCTAAATTCTTAATGCAAAAATGGTCGTTCATTAAAGGATAAATAAGAACCGGCCATTCCGGTGATGCACCTTATGTAAATTCCTTTGCCATGCCTATTCGTGCGTAAGCCTATTTGACACAAATAAGTGTCGTTTGTAACTACAGATTTGGTACGGGTGGCTAAATGGATGAGTCAGTTGATCTAGCAATAGGTTATTCTACCTTATCTTAAATAATTAGTTAACCAACTAAACATTACAATCTAAGTATTTTATTTATAATAAAGTTTTGCTGTCTTTTTACATGCAGTTTTAAGAGATTCGAAAACCCACCGTCTTTCCATCGAGCGGCAGATACTAATATGAAAGAGTAACATGTGAGTATTGACGAACTTATGTTGCTTTCAGTTTGATACCCAGCACTGCATTTGTTGGAAGTAGGTAGCTGTGATTGGTAGATGATAATAATCTGCGTTCCTATATTGTGTAATAGCTCTTGAATTACATGAAGTTCTGTTAGTAGGGCCAGGTCAAAGTAGTATGGATTTAGGGAACAACGAGTCGAGGACTATAAGTAAAACAAAGACTTTTAAGTACGCGGTTTGATTTAAGTAGTTCGAGCCAAGAAATGCTTCAGGGGGCATATTAGAGCCCATTATTGTAAGTGTTTGGTTTGCTTTAAGGAATTTGAGTCGGGAGAAGATTTAGAGGACCACAAGAGAGCTGATTGTTTTGTGAAAATAATTAGTACATATTATAAATGCTCGATTTTCTTTAGGGAAGTATTATATTATTCAAGTTACTTAATTGCATTTGGCTACACAGGTTGAATCAAAACAAGACGTCCAACAGCTCAAAAACCGTATTCATACTTTGGAACATTGATCACAACCTGTTGTAGACCCTGTTGAAGTAGATGATAATCTATCGAGCAAATCTCAGTCAAACTTGGACGAGTCTGTGTACATCGTTGGTGGATTTGATGGTTCTTCATGGTCCTCATCACTAGAATCCTATAGCCCATTTAAAGATACCAGAAGTTCACTTAATTCAATGCAATTTGTGAAGAAATATGCATCTGCTGCAATTTTGAATGGTGAACTTTACCATTTTGGTGGTGAGGGATTTCACACAGGTAATGTTATTCTCTTCAAATTGTTACATATTGCAATATTTGTGCTCTTAATCTACTAAGACGTGTTGTCATAACTTTTTATTTTATTATATTTTATTTTTATTATTATTATTATTATTATTATTATTATTATTATTATTATTATTATTATTATTATTATTATTATTATTATTATTATTATTATTATTATTATTATTATTATTATTATTATTATTATTTATTATTATTATTATTTATTTATTTATTTATTTATTTATTTATTTATTTATTTATTTATTTATTTATTTATTTATTTATTTATTTATTTATTATTTTTTTTGTAGTTGGATCATTCATCCCTTCAAAGAATCAGTGGGTTCAAAGATCACCCTTATTTTGGAAAAACATACATGTTGCTGGAGCTTCAGTTAAGGATAGACTCTTTGTCGTTGGTGGTGCTAATGGACGCCATTGCTCCTCAGAGGTGGAGTATCTGGACCTAGATATTGGGAAGTGGATCCCTACTTGCCCAATGCTAAGCAAGGTACCATTATCTTCATTTTCACAGATTATGCTACTTCACCATTCATATGCATAGACGTGGCAATCTGGGTTATGTTTAATCTCAAACCGGTCAAATTGGAATATTACAAAACGTCACTTGGATATTCACTATACATGGGTGTGCCAACTACGAGATGCAAAGTCACATTAGACAATGTGCATCATTCTAAATCCGTTACACCGCCTTATTTTAATATTTCTGCCGGTGCTCCTTTGAGGCGAAACAGTTGCTTATCTGAAGGTTAGTTCACTCTGTATTGTCCATACGATTATTATTCATGGTGTTTATGGCATGCAGACATCAGTGTATTAATTTTGTTAACTCATTTCTGTAGGTGAACTTCAGCAACAAAATTTGAGTGTTACAGACCGTCAGTTACATACACGTGGTGGTGGTGACCAGAGCCAATCTGCTACACCAGTGCCTGCTTTTTTTAGTGCTCATACGCTCAAACGGGCTAACTTATGCTGCAGCTTTGGTAAATGTTTATTCAATGATATCTAATTTATTAACAAATTTTGTATTTTTATGCTCCTAACGTCAATACTATAACCTCACATTCAAACAACTTTTGAAGATGCAGGTGCGCCTACCCGCAACAGGCAGCGTAGGGGCAAAAATAATGGTGAAGGTGTGGTTGCCCTTGCTGCAGATGCGGTTGTCAAAGGTTGTTCACATGATGCTTCAAAAACACATTTTATGACTGTAGAGTACCAGGTAATTTTTTTTACCATATGTATATGATTAGATTTATTACTTTTATTTTTAGACGATTAGCGTAATTCGCCATTAAGTTTTAGTTTTTTTGGGTTGCTTTTATTCAGTTGCAAACATGTTTGCTTTGACCAGACACAATTTAATAAGAATTCAACATTGGTTATATATGTTTTTAGTATCATTTCTGCAGATTTTTGTTGGTTATTTAACTTTTGTTTTTCAACCACTTTTATAAGACCCAAATTTGTGTTAGAAAAAGCTATCCGAAACACTATTTATGGCCTTGCATACATTGCTCTATATTATAGGGATAATAATACCGCTCTGTAATGTTCAAAATGACGTATCTATGTGTGAGAAATAGAGTACGGGTCAAAACAGGCTTGCTTGACCCAGAAACAATTTCATAGGTATTCTTCATTGGTTATAAATGTTTTTACTATCTTTCACTTTTTAGACACTTTCGATGTCTTAAAAGTACATAATTTGTGTTTGAAAAAACAGTCCCAAACACTATTTACGTATGACAGGGTTACTTTGCGTTTTCCATTACAAATGGATCAAATTAGTTATAACTAAGCACGTGTTACAGCTTGGATTGAAACGGGTCAAAATGCATTTTTAAATGCAAAATTACACATCTACTGCTGTGTTTTACCTTTTTTTTTTTTTTTTTTTTTTTTTTTTTTTTTTTTTTTTTNTTTTATCCCTTTTTTTTTTTTTTTTTTTTTTTTTTTTTTTTTTTTTTTTTTTTTTTTTTTTTTTTTTTTTTAATAAAAGTTTGGACATTAGTTGTTGCTTAAGTCACCTGCAAAACTGCTGTTTTTAAAGGATTTTTTGAACTGTTAACTTTTATTTATATCGTTTTCAGCCTGTGTTATCTCTAATTATGTTATTTTCTGTCGCGTTTCTCTATGCAGATCTTTATAGTTATATCTCTGATTCTGGGAGACAGGATATACAATTTGCTGAAGATAGTAATGATCTCGGTTAAGGCAGTGTCAAGCGGCAGCACTAAACAAGTCCTACTTCTAATAAAGGATATATTAGGTAAGATATAACTTTTACCTGCTTGCCTATGATTGAGGCAACAGACGCAAATGGGTGAAGATAGTACTGGTCTCGATTAAGGCAGTGTTCTGCTTGCTTAATTTTAGAAACAATGGTTGTGAACCTGATTTTTTGTATTACATTTGTGCGGCATATGCACATAAACCTTATGTATGCAGAACACTATAACAATCTTGCAGTCTTAAAATATTGTTGATGCCATTTCCAGTTTGCACATATTTGGGTCTTAAAATATAGTTTGATTGAGTTTTCTGGCCCGTCTGAAGATTAATTTATAAGTGTAGCCATTTTGAGTTTTCTAGCCAGTTTGCAGCAGGAAATGGTTCTTTGGGAAAACACCCCGCGGCAACGCGCGGGTTTTCCACCTCGTTATATATATAAGTTGGGTGAAGGCTGAACATACGTAACAAACTTTCTAAATTAACCGATATACATAACATACTTATTTTATTGTCAACATACGTAATATACTTTTAAATACTTACCAATGTACCTAATATTGACCCGTTACCACTTATAAAAATTACAGTTTTGATCCTTATCATTTGCGTTGACTTCCACCGTTAATCCCTTGACATTTTTTCACTTAGAAAAGTTACAGTAATAGTACCTTGACTTTTACGTTGACTTTTAATGTTTTGTCCGTGTTAATACAAATATCGCCTAAAAACGTTATTTATATTTTACGATCTTTGCTAAGTTTTGTTAACAACAAAGTGTAAACTTTTGTTTTTAGTAAAACATGATTTTAGTTTTAGTCTTGCATAACTAGACTTTATTTACTACATTTACATTTCATATTAAACATAACATTTTCATATTACTAAATATAGAAAATGTAACATGACATCATGGCATACATCATGAGCATTTATGGAAAACTTACTAAATCTAGTAGTTGACTTTTCATAAGATCTCTTACACATTTAGAAGGATTCATACTCAATCTATTGTGTGTTGACTTGAACAAACATGATTTGACATTGCTAGAAATGGAAATATTTCTTGTAGTCTTTGACTGTCAGACCTGGTGGAACCCTGTGGGTACAAGGGCGGAACCCTTGTTTCGGTTCCGCCGGATCCGCCAGTCTGCTGGTTTGGTTGGCTATAAATACCAAGCCACTTGCAAGAAATCTCTCATCACTTCTCATTATAATTTACACATATATTCTCATTGCATTCATCTAACTCATTAACACTTCATTTGTGTGAGATCTTTTGTAGCAAAGAAGATCACAAGTTCATACCAAAAGTTACAAGTTTCAACATAACGTTGTAAGTCTTGTTAGCTTAGTCTTGTGTAAACTAGTGTGGTTTATACATCTATTTATTGTGTACTTTCAGTAGTGATCGGTTAGTATTTTAGGCCTTAAAATACATAGTGTGACGGGAGTGGTTGTACCCATGTAAAAGAACTCGACATCTAACTTTGTGTCGGTAATCTTGTGTAAGCGACGTGTAAGGTTTTCTTCGCCAGTGAAAAGAGCTTGTTGACTAGTGAAAAAACTCCCGAGTTGGATACTCGGGGCGTGGAGTAGGGCACGGAAAAAGAGTCCTTGTAGCCGAACCACGATAAACTATCGTGTTGTGGTTTGATTGTTTCTTTCGTTATTCTTGCATATTACATATTGTCTTTTAGTTTAGATCTTTGATTAAACGTAAAGTTTCAAAAGATAATTAACTTAAAAACTGGTAAACTATTCAACCCCCCTTCTAGTTTTCCACAATTGGCATCAAGAGCTACGTTACTCAAGCTTTTAAAATATATTGTGTTTTAAAACTTGAAACGATCCATGGATTTTGAAAATTACAAAGAAGGGCAATCTATGCAAAGACCACCACTATTTGAAGCTAATGGTTTCATATATTGGAAAAATTGTTTTGAAACTTACGTGAAGTCAAAAGATATAGATCTGTGGTATATAATTATTAATGCTGATAACATAGCTAATTTTAAAGATGGTACAAATGGTAAAGATGAGGATAGCTCTTTTACCAAACACAATGAAGATCAAAATAAATTGATTGCTAAAAATAATGAGGCAAAAATGATTCTTTACAATGCTTTACCAAAGAAAGAATATGAAAGAGTCTTTATGTGTAAAACCGCTAAAGAAATTTGGCAATCTTTAATAGTCACTCATCAAGGGAACACACAAGTTAAGGATAACAAAATTGATCTTCTTGTTCAACAATATGAACAATTTACTATTCCCGAAGATGAGATTATTGATTGTTCTTTTGCTAGGTTTAACACTATTATTACTTCACTTAAAGCACTTGATGAATCTTTTTGTAGCAAGAATTTTGTCAGGAAATTCCTTAGAGCACTCCATCCGAAGTGGAGAGCCAAAGTGACGGCAATTGAAGAATCTAAGGATCTTTCAAGCATGTCACTTGATGAGCTAATTGGAAACCTCAAAGTTCATGAAACGGTAATGGAAAAAGATTCGGAAATAATTAAAGGCAAAAAAGAAAAAATGAAGTCTATTGCATTGAAAGCTAGAGTTCAATCAAGCAGTGATAAAGAATCTAGCTCGGATAGTGATGATGAAGAATATGCAATGGCCGTTAGAGACTTCAAGAAGTTCTTTCGAAGACGTGGGAAGTTTGTGAGGCAACCTAAGGATGATAAGAAAGCTTCCCGAAAAGATCGTGATGACAAGAAAGAAAAGGGAGAAAGAAAGTGCTTTAGGTGCGGAGACACAAGTCATCTCATAGGAGAATGTCCAAAACGACCCAAAAGTAAAACTCAACGAGTTTTTGTAAGTGGTGCTTGGAGCGATAGTGAAGATGATGACGAAGAGCCAAAGAACAAAGAAATTGCTCTCATGGCTCAAGACTCAAATGAGGTACAATCCGACTCATCTTGTTCTTCTATTGATGATGATACATTGCAAAAAGAATATAACAAACTTTGTGAACTAAGCCTAAAAATCATAAACAAAAACAAATTTTTAAAGACTAAAAAGGAATTTTTGGAAAATGAAGTTTATGAATTAAAAGAAAAAGCTAAGAGGTTAGAAAAGAGTAAAAGTATTGACACATTGTGTAATCATGTGAAGAGTTTAAACTCGAAATTGAGAAACTTAAAACTACTCAAAACGATCTAATCAAACAAACCTCAAAGTTTAAAAAGTTCGATAAAAGTATTTCTTGTGCGGATGAAATAATGAAACTCTAAAAGTCACCATTTGATAAAACGGGATTAGGTTTCATGAAATTAGAAACTTCAAAGAGTCAAATGAAACAAGATGAGAAAGCACAAGAAACTAACAAAACTACTACAGGCACCCACGGACCAGACGGAACCCAAAACAGGGTTCCGCCCGTTGAACCCAAAGGTTCCGCGGGGTCTGCAGCGGAAAAACTAGTTTCTACGCCGGACCGTACTAAATTTGTTAAAGTCACAAATAAGTCCAAAATTAGTATAAATGATACAAAACTAAAACCAACTATTAAGGTTGGAGTAGGACTTAGTAGAAATGAATTTAGAACTAAAACCACTCAACCGAGACTTGAAACTCCTATTCCCAAACGCCCCTTTCCAAAGAGCAACTACAACATGCAACCAAACTACCAACATGGTTGGAACCAAAACATACCTAGACATTACCAAACTCCAAATTACATGTCATGGAACCCATATCTTTCATTTCCATACATGGATCAAGTTAATGGTATGCTTAACCAAAATGGACCCATGAGATATTGGGGACCAAATGTTTGAGTGTTTTTCATAAAATAGGTGTGCTTCAAAGTTAGTTTGGAACCGGATGAATGGATCAAAGATAGTGGTTGCTCAAGGCACATGACGGGTAACAAAAGCCTCTTTTCAACATATCAAAAATGTGATGGAGGTAATGTTACGTTTGGTAGCAAGGCTAAATGCAAAATCATCAGAAAAGGTACAATCTCTCATGCATTGTGTCTATTAGAACGGACCACGGTCGTGAGTTTGACAATGAAATACAATTTGAAAACTTTTGTGATAAAAATGGTATAACACATAATTTCTCGGCACCACACACTCCTCAATCTAACGGTGTAGTAGAACGTAAAAACTAAACTTTACAAGAGATGAGTAGAACAATGCTTAATGAACAAAACATTTGTTGAAACTAAGACCTGTTTATCCACCATGCATTTGTTGAGGAGATCCTGTTTATCAACCATGTGTAAAATTTCACTAAAAAAAGTGAAATGTTTAAAGGAACCATCCTGCCTATGGATAGTATTCACATGACCTTGACCAAATGCAAGTGGAGTAAGTTCCCATTTCACCAGAGGAACCCAAAGAACAGGATCCTCACCATCATCCTCTGCAAACTCAATAAAGAAACTATCCTCAGCTGGCAGAGCCACAGCCTTAGAAACCTTCTTTCTTCCTTGCCTCTTCTTTCTTTTGCCATAAGTAGAAGAAGGTGAAGGTACATCAGCATCAGGAGTGGAAGTGTGCTTAGTAGCAGCAGCTGTAGCTTGATGAGAGGAACCTTCAGGAGCAAGTGGCTCTGTCTCATCAGCAGGAAGTGTCTCTGTCTCATCAGCAGGAAGTGTCT
>LBNU01024975.1:0-17221 GCA_014162995.1 Artemisia annua | reverse complement strand
ACCATATTAGTAATCACAAGTATTCAAATGAAATAAATGAGATGAGAAATAGACTTGGTTGATTAAAATCAATATGAAAGATGAAAGAACAATAGTTTGTTTAAGATATGAAATTAACCAACAAAATGAAAGAGATACATAGGGTCCTATTTATAGGAGGAGGATAGGGCAACACTCCCTTCCTTCCCTATGTGCTATGTCGTGGGCTTTCAAGGCCCATTGGACACTTATTGGACTCGTCTTATAACCGAACGAGTATTAGTCTAAAACGTAACATAAAGTGATAAAACTAGCAACCTATTACATTTATTGAAATGACCGAGACTTGACTGAATAGTTGAAAACTATGATCCTAACACACTCACTATACTACATCGGTCAGGTACACTACCTGGTGGGATTGCAAAATATCTCAAGATCCCTTGAGAGGTAAAACCTTTTGCAAGGTTGCAAAACCACGCATCACGTGCCAAAGAAAAGGCTTCGTTGAGTGTAGTAGGTTTGGAGACCACAAATTCCCATTGCAGGTTCGGATTAAGGCCTGATATATAGAATGATATGAGTAAGGTTTCCGAGATATCCGTGACCCGATTCATGAGTTTTTCAAACTCACTCTGATATTGTGCCACCGTACTCGTTTGCAAAATCCTCATATTTAGAATGACCAAAACGGTTTCTAACACTCTCAAAAAACCCGTCCCAACTGTTGATTAATTTGTTACGAGTCATCCACCGAAACCATTCGGCCACGTCACCTTCAAGGTTGAAATGCACAACCTTTAATCGTTGCTCAGCTGGTGTCGTGAGAAGTTTAAAGTATTCATTAATGGCGAAAATCCAACCATCAGGACCAACTCCGTTGAATTTGGGAACATCTAACCGCATTGATCATGGTAGCAGTCCTTGATCGCCACCTCACCCCGATCCATGACGTCTTCATGCCAATGTTTTGACTGCTTGCAACTCTTGGTTCAAAGCTGCAATATGACTTGTGAAAGAGTAAGACTGCTCCTTCAAAATTAACCGTATTTGTTGCTCGTTCATCGTAGCTCAATGAAACAGTCAATTCCGGTAATAAACAATACTCCGGGATGAATAGTTGATGACATCAAATAAGTACATTCTATTACCATCATTTGTCCTATGTTATTGACTTGTTTTATATTCTTTTATATGAGAATTAATACTTAATGGTTTACTTTTGTAATTCTCAATTATAAACAAGCGTTTGGTGAAAGTTAGCTATTTTGGACGTAAAATGGAGCAAAATTGTTCAAGTTGGAAAAGTCTACTGTACTGAAAGAAGATACACCGTATCATTCTAGACAGATACGCCGTACGACAACACTTAGACGAATTTGAAGACCATTCCCTAGCTTTGAAGAATGCACCGCATGGATTTATTTCATGCGCCGTATATGATATCTTGGTCATTCAAGAAGATCTGACTTGCTTACTCCAGATACGCCAGTATTACTTTCATACATACAGCGTATCAATCTCAAGACTTCACCAAAGATAATCCAAGACACAAAATAACATGCGCCGCATAAGAATGAAGATACACTGCATCTAAAGATGGTGTACGAATATTCATGAATATTATATTCTTAGACCCCACGCGAAGTTATCTAGATACGCACCGCATCTACTTAGTTGATGCGCCGTATCGAACCCTCAGACAGAAACTATAAAAACCCCATTCGACAGCCACATTATAAGAGGAATACCAAGGGACAAAACCAGACGATTTGGCAGCACAAGACACACCTTAAGGATGAATTCAGAGCAGTAATAAGGTCCTGCTAGTGTTTAATTCATTAAGTAGATTTGTTTTATTGTATTAGTACTCTTTAATCCATCAGGATTGCTGGCCTTGTC
This sequence comes from Artemisia annua, assembly GCA_014162995.1. Lineage (NCBI taxonomy): Eukaryota > Viridiplantae > Streptophyta > Magnoliopsida > Asterales > Asteraceae > Artemisia > Artemisia annua. The sequence goes on along the minus strand of LBNU01024975.1, from coordinate 15,340 downwards.
TACGCCATAGGACTCGCCTTTATATTGTTTTACCATCGATTAAAGTTTATTTGATGTTTATTTGGTTTTGTGGAAACCGTAGAGGGGGGTGAATACGTTTTCATTTAAAATCTTAAAAACTTTTTGTATCAAACACCCGATCATGTTTGATGTAATAAGAAAAGTGTCAACTCTAGTATTACAAGAACTATAGATATTATAACACAACAAATAAGGCATGTCACAATAACACAAACTTAGGCATACTTAAATATAACATGCCATCACACAAACACAACCAACACAATATAGGCAACAAACCACATAAATATAAATGCAATGCAAAATAGAAATGTAAAGCGGTAAGTGCAAAAATAAATGTAAAGAGATAAGTAAAGAAAGGGCAAACCCGGACACGACGATTTATAGTGGTTCGGTCATGAAGCTCCTCTTCGCCCTACTCCACTCCCCGAGTACCCAACTTGAGAGTTACTTCTCTAATCAACAAGCTTCCTTCTCGGCGGAGAAAAGCATACAACATTGCTTACAATATTTTCCGACACTAAGCTATATGTCGAGTTCTTCTTTGGGTACAACCAAACCCGTTATGTTTTATGGCCCAACATAACAAACCTTGTGTTTTAAGGCCTAAACACATAAACCGCATCGCTTACATTATTTTCCGACACTAAGCTAGATGTCGAGTATTAATCTTAGCTAGTACCAATCTACCACAATCTACCCGATCCTCACAACTCACACAAGCTACAAGATCCACATGATCTATACTCGATATATCCGATCTACTCATCATCTACCCGATCTTTACAAATCACACACCTGATGACGCTCGAATTATACATATTTTATATAGCGTTACTTGTTAGTTTCTATATGATTTATAAGGACTTTCGATACTTAATTGCACGAAAATACATTGCAGGTCCTCTAGACAAAGATCTTTATGAACCAAGGCAAAATGTACAAATCCAAGATAATCTTATGATAAAGCCTATTCCAAGAGAAAAGAGCGCCGAGCTTTTGTCTCAAGTGCGCCGGTTACGGGGGCGAACATAATCCTATATAATCTAAGTCAAAACAAGCAAAGTGTGCCGATCTTATATCTCAAGCACGCCGGCCTTCAGCTCCATTAATGACCCTTTGACTCTAAGAAAACTCTTGAAGGCCGCCGTTGTTTATCTCCAAGAGCACCGACATTCAGTGTGAAGCACACCGTTCTTATCCTCAATTGCGGCGTACCTCAGTACCTGGCCTGTCAACCTCTGCCTATAAATAGAGCCTCATTTCGCCTCATTTTCATACCAACACTCCTCCCAACAACCAAAAAAGCTCTGAAAATATTCCATCTCGTGTTCCAATCATTGGGGTGATAGAAATAAAGTCAAAGTTCTAAAAGCTTTGTAATACTGTCTCGATATTAATTGTGGTGATCGCTAGTGACGGTAGCTTCTTCATTACATTAATTCAGAAAGCATGTTGATCATTTCGTACGATATTACCATTGTAAGCATGATTATTAAAGCCATGTTAGGCTAAACTCCTTATGGTTGTTTGGATATAATATAATAAAGTGTTTGGTTATGGTTATGATCTCTTGTTTATGTCACGACCTTGCTGTGTTCTAAACTTATCACCATTGTTTATCTCTTTGATTATAATTACTACTTGAAAAGGGTCGAAAGATTCGGCTAGTATTTTATAGTTTTCAACATATGTCTATGTATGTTGATCAATTGAAGGAGAAATCGCTTTTGTATTGAAATAAACAATAGAGTTTTAAACATTGCAACTAGTACTTATACTTGTTAACCACTCGTTTAAATACTAGCAGACATAAGTCTTGAATCACAAACATTAACTGATGAAACGTTATTTTGACGAAAACTACTACTCATTTGTTGAACTTACTTAAACCATTGAGATCATTATCATATGCCATCACTGAGTTATAGGAACTATCCAAGTAATCATATCTGTCTCATATTTGAATTTCAAAACATCTGCATAAGTCTTCTAAATCATCTTGATTAGTTAATTGATACATAAGTGCAAACCTCAGTCCCTATGGAACGACCTGGTCTTACCAAAACTTTTTACTATAAACGAGGGTTATACTTTTACCTGTGTGTTTTGAGTAATAATGAATCAGTAAAATTAGTATTATAATTTTAAAGCTTTTGAAACACATCAAAATTTTTGGCGCCGCTGCCGAGGACTAGTAGTTGCTCTCTTATTAATTGTTTAATCGTTTTTAGTTGAATTTAGATTACTTTTCTGTGTTACAATACGAAAATTATCCACTCTGTTCTAAATAACCGCCGGTTTTAAACTGAAACCGCCGCTCTTGCACCACGCTCACGGCGATCTTTTTTAAAGAACCGCCGCTTTTCTTGAAAACTAAAATTCAAAAATTCAAACTTCAACCCAGAAGCACGCCGCACTTATCACCTAAGAACGCCGTGTTTATTACCTCAGAGACTGAAAATTGATTCATCCGAATTGAATTTCAGTTGTCCTAATCATCGTAAATCCAATATTGGATGGTCACACGATCATCCAACGCAGAACTAATCAGTCCTTTACCTGAACCTGAAAGAACAATCAATCAAAGCCGTAGACGAAACAAACGAGTACCAATATCACAAAAAGACTTAAGACCCGAAACTCCTAAAGAGGTAGTTCCATCTGTTGACGATCTCTATCTTTATCGATTCTTTATCAAATTTATCAATCTTCACGATCCAATGGACGAAACCGACAATGAACCCATGTGGGCAAATGAACGAACAGTTGCTCCCACTTTTGGTCCCGCAATAACTCTACCTGACACTGCTAATGAATTTGCCATCAAAGGAAACCATCTTACCCTTGTAAAAGGAAATCAATTTGATGGTAGAACAAAAACTGATCCACACAAACACATCCACGAATTCCTTGGAATTTGTGAAATGTTCAGATACGGAGAAACCAAAAATGAAGTCGTCCGGCTCATGATGTTTCCATTATCCCTGACCGGGGAAGCAAAAACCTAGTTAGATGAACTCGACGAAGGAACCATAGCAACATGGGATGAACTTCGTACAACCTTTATAAGTCGATTCTTCCCCAGCCTTATTCGACCGANTGGAATTTGTGAAATGTTCAGATACGGAGAAACCGAAAATGAAGCCGTCCGACTCATGATGTTTCCATTATCCCTGACCGGAGAAGCAAAAACCTAGTTAGATGAACTCGACGAAGGAACCATAGCAACATGGGATGAACTTCGTACAACCTTTATAAGTCGATTCTTTCCCCCAGCCTTATTCGACCGACTTCTCGGTGAAATTCGTGCTTTATCTCAACAAGATCGAGAAACTTTAACCGAATCATGGTTACGAATGAAAGAAATGCTCAGGAATTGTCATGGACATGGTCTAAGTAAAGGGAATATAATTAAAATCTTTTACCATGGACTTGACAAGAGTACTCAAGAAGCTTTAAACGCTGCTGCAGAAGGAATTTTCCTATATAAAACACCAAATCAAGCCTACGAATCACTCGAAGACAAAGTCTTACTCAAACATGATTGGGCTAAAAACCAAAAACCCAAATCCGCTCTTCGCAAAACTGTTGCTTTCGCCGATGAAGGCAGTAGTATTTCTGACACTGACAAAATTATGGCTCGAATGGATGCCATGGCCATCAAAATGGATGCTCAGTATAAAGAAATGAAAGAGAAACGTGAATCTTGCAACAATTGAGGTGGAAATCATTCAACCGCAAATTGCAATGATGATGACACACCTATGTCTCGAGAAGAGGAAGCCAAATTCATGCAAACATTTAGACGATCTCGTTTTTACAATGACTATCGTAGTCGAGATAATGACAAATTGCGTTCTAATGATAGACCCGATTATAATCGTGATCAACCTCGATCATATTCTGAAGAAAAACCTGATATCCAAAAACAAGTGAGTGAATTCATTAAATCACAACAATCCACGAATACGTTCGTTAAAAACATTTTCAATGATCTCAAAGACAGACTTGAATCCACCACAAGAAACCACCAAGCTTCTATCCAAAATCTAGAAGAAAAATTCGATAGACTTGCTGAAAAACAAGCTAATAGACCACCAGGATCCCTTCCCAGTAACACTACACCTAACCCAAGAAGTAGTACTACTAAGCCTTATCAACCACCACCAGCTCGTCATGAGCATCTGAATGCCATAACAACTAGACATGGTACCTCATATGAACCACCTCCTAATCCTAGTCAAACACAACCTTCTTTTGAACTTGATAGTGAGGAAGAAGATGAACCATCACCTCGGAAAAAGACCAAATCGAAAGAAATTCCTGAAACACTTGTTTTGATACCATACAAACCAAAAATTCCATATCCACGACGTCTTAGAAAAGAGAAAATGGAAGCTCAATATGGGATGTTCCTAGACATGATTAATTCTGTTCGAATCAATGTTCCATTAATTGATGTTATTGCCGGAATGCCAAATTATGGTAAATTTCTTAAAGAACTTGTTAGTAACAAAAACAAAATAGAATAAATATCTGCAGCCTTTCTAAGCAATGAATCTTCAATAATAATCCAGAATAAAGTTCCACCAAAATTAGGAGATCCCGGAAGTTTTCTTATTCCGTGTAATTTTGGTAAAACATTCTCTTGTAATGCTTTAGCTAATCTTGGCGCATGTATCAATCTCATGCCATATTCTCTCTATGCTAAACTTTCTCTAGAAACCCTCAAGCCTACTAAAATGAGTGTTCGACTAGCCGATCGTTCTTTTCAATACCCGATTGGAATAGCAGAAAATATGCTAGTCGAAGTTGGCAAATTCACATTTCCTGTTGACTTTGTTATCTTAGAAATGGAGGAAGACAGCAAAGTTCCTCTAGTTCTAGGAAGACCATTCTTACATACGGCTGATGCAATAATAAAAGTTAAACAAAGAAAACTAAATTTAGGTATTGGAGAGGAAAGATTATCTTTTTCAATTGATTCAGCCATGAAACATTCCTACTCTAATGATGACACATGTTTAGCATAGACGTCATTGACGAAATTCTCGAGGAGGATTTTGACAATTTGCTAAACGAAGGAGTAGATATTCTTCACTCAATTCATGGAACGATTCTCGAAGAAAAACTATATGCTGAGTTCGAAGAATTTATTGCCATGAGCGAAGAAATTGACACCGATGATGAAGAAGAAATCATTTTCAAACAAATAACTTTCAATTTAAAATACAAAATAAAGAAATCTATCGAAGAACCACCAACTGATCTCGAACTCAAACCACTTCCTAAACATCTTGAGTATGCTTTTCTCGAAGGAACATCTTTGCTCCCAGTTATAATATCTTCCGAACTTTCAGAAAAGAATAAAGCAGATCTACTCACAGTTCTTAAAAATCATAAACGGGCTTTTGCTTGGAAAACTTCAGACATTACTGGAATCTGTCCTTCATTTTGCAAACATAAAATACAGATGTTGGATGATAAGAAACCAGTTGTTCAAAAACAAAGAAGGTTAAATCCTAACATGTAAGAAGTAGTAAAAAAGGAAATAACAAATCTCCTAGATGCCGGAATTATTTATCCCATAGCTGATAGCCCGTGGGTAAGCCCAATTCATTGTGTGCCAAAGAAAGGTGGTATCACCGTGGTCACAAATGAGAATGATGAGTTAGTTCCCACTAGAACAATCACTGGTTGGAGAGTTTGTATTGACTACCAAAAACTCAATGAGGCTACAGCCAAAGATCATTTTCCCTTACCCTTTATGGATCAAATGTTGGATAGACTGGCAGGAAACGAATACTTTTGTTTTCTCGATGATTTTTCTGGATACTTTCAAATTCCAATCGATCCTCTCGACCAAGAAAAAACAACATTTACATGTCCCTTTGGAACATATGCTTACAGAGAATGCCTTTTGGTTTATGTAATGCACCTGCTACATTCTAAAGATGCATGATTGCAATATTTCATGACATGATCGAAGAATCTATGGAAGTTTTCATCGATGATTTTTCTGTATTCGGAAACTCATTTAAAAGTTGTTTGGTCAACTTAAGTAAAATGCTTAAAAGATGTGAAGAAGCTAATTTAGTCCTTAATTGGGAAAAATGTCACTTCATGGTTAAAGAAGGAATAGTGCTCAGACATAAAGTGTCTGGAGCAGGATTAGAAGTTGAAAAAGCAAAAATCGAAGTAATAGCAAAATTACCACCTCCTACTAATATCAAAGGTATTAGAAGTTTTCTTGGACATGCCGGTTTTTACCGAAGATTTATAAAAGATTTCTCTAAAATAACTAAACCTCTAACAAAATTACTTGAAAAAGATGTCCCATTCGAATTCAATGAAGAATGCATAAAAGCGTTTGAAACATTAAAAGAAAAACTCACAGGCACACCTATTATAGCAAGTCCAGATTGGAATCTTCCATTTGAGCTAATGTGTGATGCAAGTGAAAGTGTTGTTGGAGCCGTGCTTGGCCAAAGAAAAGAAAAATATTTTCATCCAATCTATTTTGCTAGTAGAACGTTAAATGCAGCCCAACAAAATTATACAATAATAGAAAAAGAACTAATGGTTGTTGTATTTGCATTTGATAAATTCAGATCATATCTCGTTCTATCCAAAAAAATTGTTTTCACAGATCACTCAGCCTTTAAATATCTATTTAAAAAACTAGATGCCAAACCTCGTCTCATACGATGGGTTTTGCTCTTACAAGAATTTGATATTGAAATAAAAGATAAAAAAGGTGCTGATAATGTTGCAGCAGATCACCTATCTAGAATTGAGAAACAAGATGGTGATGATGAAGAATTTGAAATAAACGATTACTTTCTAGAAGAAATTCTAATGAAAATAAATTCTGACAAAGAACCTTACTTTGCTGACTTTGCAAATTATTTGGTTGGAAAAATACTACCTAAAAACATGACATACCAACAAAAGAACAAATTCTTTTCCGATCTTAAAAACTTCCTTTGGGAAGAGCCACATCTTTTTAAGATATGTCTTGATGGGATCATAAGAAGTGTGGTAGGACCTGAAACCCGATCAATTCTAGATGCATGTCATCATGGACCAACTGGAGGACATTATGGACCATCCGTCACGGCCAGAAAAGTCCTAGAATCTGGTTTCTATTGGCTAACAATATTCAAAGAAGCTCAAACCTTAGTACAACTTTGCGATGCATGTCAAAAAATTGGAAATATATCAAAACGTGATGAAATGCCTTTAAAATATATACAAGTATGGGATATTTGACATATGGGGTATAGATTTCATGGGTCCTTTTCCAAAATCCCATAAGTTCGAATACATATTGGTAGCTATTGATTATGTCTCAAAATGGGCAGAAGCCCAAGCTCTTCAAACTAATGATGAAAAAGTCGTTATAACATTTCTTAAAAAACTCTTTTGTCGTTTTGGAGTCCCAAAAGCTTTAATCAGTGACAGAGGAACACATTTTTGTAATCAAAGGATGGAAAAAGCAATGAAGAAGTATGGTGTAAACCATCATTTTTCTACCTCATATCATCCTCAAACTAGTGGTCAAGTAGAAAACACAAACAGAGCCTTAAAAAGAATCCTTGAAAAAACTGTAAAAGACAATCCTGCTATTTGGTCTAAAAAATTGGATGACGCTCTGTGGGCTTTTCGCACAGCATACAAAACACCTACGGGAACAACACCTTATAAATTAATATATGGAAAAGCTTGTCATTTACCGCTAGAAATTGAACATCGTGCGTATTGGGCACTTAAAAATTGTAATACCGACTTGATAGCCGCTGGAGAAAAACGTATGTTTCAATTACATGAGTTAGACGAATTCCGTTTACATGCTTATGAAAATTCTATACTATACAAAGAAAGAACAAAAATCTGGCATGATCGAAAACTTAAAATCCGTAAAGAATTCAACAAAGGAGACAAAGTACTACTATTTCACTCAAAATATAAATTCAAACAACCAAAATTAAAATCCCGTTGGCTTGGACCATACATGGTAAAACACCAATATCCATCCGGATATGTGGAATTATATGGAAAAGATGATAAAACTTTTATTGTAAATGGCCACAGACTTAAGCTATATCATGAAGAAGAAAGTTACAATGATCGAAGAGCGAAACTCACTCCCTTCTTCCCTAAAACTTAAAACCATACGCCCTTGTGAGTCTAGCTTAAGACTCCTTGAAAAACAAGCGCTTCTCGGGAGGCAACCCGTGTTTTTTTCAAACATTTTCTTTATTTAAGTGTGGAGGCGTTATAGCCTTATATGGTTAAAAAAACGGAAAAAAAAAATCCAAAAATATTTTTGTGTGTTTGTTTATTTTTGCAGGTTTTATGAAAATATATGGATGCTTGCTAGCGATTCTATTCTATCAACTTCCATCAATATCCCCGGGAAGTTTCGATCCTTTTCTCTCGATTATCCTATTTTTTATTTTTTTTCTCTTTCACATTGGGGGCAATGCTCAACTTAAGTGTGGAGGGAGGACAAATAGGATAAGTCGAGCGTATTCCACATTATTGCTTGCTCTATAAATTTTCAAAAAATTTAGGTTCTATATTAGAAATTTGATAAAAAAAAATGCAAGGCATATCAATACATATCTAGCACAAGTACAACCCCCACTAAATTGTGAGAATATTCTTAGCCTTTATATGAAGTGTATAGCATTTTTTGCACTTTCTGTTTCATGATATATGAGTGTGCCGGTAATTCATTTTAACTCTAGAACTTGTGCATGTATATCGTTTACTAAATCACGGTGAGGTTAATTTATAGACGAATATAGATGACGAAAAGGAAAAATATCCACAAAAATCAACCCTTATCCTTATTTCATATCCCAAATTACCACTTATACACCAAAAATAATCAGCCAGAAATATATAACATCTATCGAAGCATTTTTTCTATTATCCTTCTATTTGCTAGCCGCTAGTAGTATAAAAAGAAAAAAAAAATGATGAATAAAGGCAAGAAAAATATATATGCCTAGAAAAAAAAAGAAAAAGTAAAGTGAAAAGTGATGTTGGCTAGCGATAGTATGGTTTAGTGAATCAATATGGCTGTTATATCTCTCAAACACAAACACCCAAGTTATCCCTTATCCCTGAAACAAAATAAGCCTTATTTTGCCTTCTTTTGATATATTTGACTGGTGCTCACGCCGCAAAGGTTATGTTTATGTATCTTGTACAAGCCTATGGTAGTTTTCTTGATTTATGTCTGTGCAAATTGAGTGTTCCCATATAATCACCCTACTGAGCGAAATTGTGTGAATTTAAATAAATCCTATGTGAGGTGATCTAGTATGTCTTGATGCCATATATGAAATGTCTTTGTCTCTAACAAATAATTTTCCTTCAAGAATCTATCTTTCAAAATCCTTAATCTGTTTTGTCGCTTACATTGCTTGAGGGCAAGCAATAACTGAGTGTGGAGAGATTTGATGACGCTCGAATTATACATATTTTATATAGCGTTATTTGTTAGTTTCTATATGATTTATAAGGACTTTCGATACTTAATTGCATGAAAATACATTGCAGGTCCTCTAGACAAAGATCTTCATGAACCAAGGTAAAATGTGAAAATCCAAGATAATATTATGATAAAGCCTATTCCAAGAGAAAAGAGCGCCGAGCTTTTGTCTCAAGTGCGCCGGTTACGGGGGCGAACATAATCTTATATAATCTAAGTCAAAACAAGCAAAGTGCGCCGATCTTATATCTCAAGTACGCCGGCCTTCAGCTCCATTAATGACCCTTTGGGTCCAAGAAAACTCTTGAAGGCACATTCAGTGTGAAGCACGTCGTTCTTATCCTCAATTGCGGCGTACTTCAGTACCTGGTCAGTCAACCTCTGCCTATAAATAGAGCCTCATTTCGCCTCATTTTCATACCAACACTCCTCCCAATAACCAACAAAGCTCTGATAATATTCCATCTCGTGTTCCAATCATTGGGGTGATAGAAATAAATTCAAAGTTCTAAAAGCGTTAATACTGTCTCGATATTAATTGTGGTGATCGCTAGTGATGGTAGCTTCTTCGTTACATTAACTCAGAAAGTATGTTGATCATTTCGTACGATATTACCATTGTAAGCATGATTATTAAAGCCATGTTAGGCTAAACTCCTTATGGTTGCTTGGATATGTTAATATAATAAACTGTTTGGTTATGGTTACTTCTCGGGAGGCAACCCGTGATTTTTTCAAACATTTTTTTTATTTAAGTGTGGAGGCGTTATAGCCTTATATAGTTAAAAAAAAAAGAAAAAAAAATCCAAAAATATTTTTGTGTGTTTGTTTATTTTTGCAGGTTTTATGAAAATATATGGATGCTTGCTGGCGATTCTATTCTATCAACTTCCATCAATAGCCCCGGGAAGTTTCGATCCTTTTCTCTCGATTATCCTATTTTTTATTTTTTTTCTCTTTCACATTGGGGTCAATGCTCAACTTAAGTGTGGAGGGAGGACAAATAGGATAAGTCGAGCGTATTCCACATTATTGCTTGCTCTATAAATTTTCAAAAAATTTAGGTTCTATATTAGAAATTTGATAAAAAAAATGCAAGACATATCAATACATATCTAGCACAAGTACAACCCCCACTAAATTGTGAGAATATTCTTAGCCTTTATATGAAGTGTATAGCATTTTTTGCACTTCCTGTTTCATGATATATGAGTGTGCCGGTAATTCATTTTAACTCTAGAACTTGTGCATGTATATCGTTTACTAAATCACGGTGAGGTTAATTTATAGACGAATATAGATGACGAAAAGGCAAAATATCCACAAAAATCAACCCTTATCCTTATTTCATATCCCAAATTACCACTTATACACCAAAATAATCAACCGGAAATATATAACATCTATCGAAGCATTTTTTCTATTATCCTTCTATTTGCTAGCCGCTAGTAGTATAAAAAGTTCATAATGCTTCTAACATTCATCTTGTTGGTAAGCCATATCATACTTCATGATCCACCAAGAAGGTTAAAAGATCTTGAAGTAATCATTCATGAAAGCATTCCCACATTATGAAGCATTCAAGGGCACTGACATCCTCCTATGGATTGAAGACTTCTTATTCAAGAACGTTCATGTAGATTAGTCATTTTACCATCCATTAGACTTTATGTCATGATCATCATTGTGTCATCATAATATAGATTAGATGGTTATGTCGTTCTGTTGCCATAAAACACAAGGTTTTTTATGTTGGGCCACACAAACATAGCGGGGAGTGTTTTGTACCTTGTAAAATAACTATCGGGAGTTGGTTGTACCCTTGGTAAAGAACTCGACATCTAGCTTTGTGTCGAGTAAAATTGTTAAGCGACGCATGGAGCTGGTTGTACCCTTGTAAAAGAACTCGACATCTAGCTTAGTGTCGGTAAAGTGTTAAGCGACGATTGTAAGTTTTCTCCGGCCGAGAAGGGGAGCGTTGTGATCTAGTGACAAGTAACTCTCGAGTTGGGTACTCGGGGTGTGGACTAGGCAAGGAAAAGCAGTCCCTTGTAGCCGAACCACGATAAATACTCGGTCGTGAATGGTTTTGCACTTTCCTTTCTACTTATTGCTTTGCTTATGTTGCATTAGGATTGTGGTGTTGCTGACCTTGTTGATTGTACTTGTGTAATAACATGTCTTAAGTATGTTGGTAAAACAATCAAGAAACGTCTTATATTACAACAAGCTAAAATGGACATTGATACAACAAATATAAAGTTTTTTAAACGTAACGTATTCACCCCCCCCCTCTACGTTTTCACCAAGTTATGATCTCTTGTTGATTTCCTTGTTTATGTCACGACCTTGCTGTTCTAAACTTATCACCCATTGATGTTTATCGCTTTGATTATAATTACTACTTGAAAAGGGTCGAAAGATTCGGCTAGTATTTTATGGTTTTCAACATATGTCTATGTATGTTGATGAATTGAAGGAGAAATCGTTTTGTATTGAAATAAACAATAGAGTTTTAAACATTGCAACTAGTACTTATACTTGTTAACCACTCATTTAAATACTAGCAGACATAAGTCTTAAATCACAAACATTAACTGATGAAACGTTATTTTGACGAAAACTACTACTCATTTGTTGAACTTACTTAAACCATTGAGATCATTATCATATGCCATCACTTAGTTATAGGAACTATCCAAGTAATCATATCTGTCTCATATTTGAATTTCAAAACATCTGCATAAGTCTTCTAAATCATCTTGATTAGTTAATTGATACATAAGAGCAAACCTCAGTCCCTGTGGAACGACATGGTCTTACCAAAACTCTTTACTATAAACGAGGGTTATACTTTTATCCGTGTGTTTTGAGTAATAAGGAATCGGTAAAATTAGTATTATAAATTTAAAGCTTTCGAAACACATCAACACCCTACAAGATCCACATGATCCATACTTGATCTACCCAATCTACCTTTGATCCATTTGATCAAGACACACTATCATACAAGCTACAAGAGATCTCCAAGATCTCAACAAGATCATCATGATCAACATTATAGGAGTAAACAAGACTATGATACTTGATGTATATCAAGATACAATCAAGCAAACTAATAAGTAATGCAAGTGCACTACACAAAGACTCTAAGACCTTGCATCTTCTTAATATTTTGTGTTCTTCTCTTGCACTAGAAGAGGAATGAAGGTGATCACTTGAATGAATGATTGGATCACTCTAAAACAAACTATCAAAGAAAGTGATCTAAATAAGAAGGGATTAGACCAGAGAAAATTGACTGGAAAAATCAAGTTGGAAGTGTAAAATGGTCCACTATTTATAGGCAAACAGAAATCTGACCGTTACAGGGGGACGACAACGTTAAAGTTGGGATGGCACCACTAAATTTAGTGGTGCCGTGGGTCTTTAGTGGTACTGTGGGTTCTACAGGCCCTCCTCCGTTTGTCTTTAGTGGGGAAGGTTTATTTGGGGAAGTTTGGAGCTGTTTTGGGGGGGGGGATAACTGTTGGGTCATTTAAACTTATTTTTCCAAATAAAACATTTCTTTTTAATTCAAAAATAATTTGTAAAATGTATTTTTGAAAAAATGTTTTGTCAAATTTAAAATGTGAAATTTGAAACAAAAATTCACTTATTTGATCATTTGTCAAGTTATAAATTTTTTTGTTCTTACCTAGAGTGATTTACGTACAAACGGGATATTTCGACTAAAAACTTGTTTACGTTAATTTTAACGTAATGTGATTTTATATTTTGTTATCATCAAAACTTAGAGGTGTCGAAAAATAGAAATAACATTTTTAGAAATTATTTGTATCAATAATCTTCCCCTTTTTGATGATGACAAAACATAAACTCATTTAGGTGAAAAATTAATTTTAACAAGTTTTTAATATGAGTTTATATCTCATTTCTCCCTCTTTTTGTCGAAGCAAAAAGGCCGTTAAGGCTCCCCCTTGATGTATGCTCCCCTCGTTTCGAGGGTACAAAGGAATTGAGCAATGGTACTTGCTACAAAACAAAGTTAGATGACACATATAAGATATCTAACATATAGCAACTAAGACAAATATTGATGAACTCAAATAAGTACATTTTATTATCATCATTTATCCTATTTATTTAACTTGTTTTACTTTATTATGTATGAGAATCGATGCTTTAATGTTTACTTTAGTAATTCTCAGGTAAAAACAGGTAAAAGGTGAAACTTGGCGATTTNTTTGATCATTTGTCAAGTAGTAGATTTGTTTGTCCATACCTTGAGTGATTTACGTCGGGATGAAAATCTATGACTTTGTTGAAGCATACTTGAGACGTCGAGAGGTGTTGATGTAAGTATGCATTGATGATTTATGTTTATAAGTAACTTGCACATTTTACGTTATGCATTACAAGTTACATGTTTGTCATTATTAAAACCGAAAAAACTATTTAGTTTAAATATCGTAATATTTGCACTAACAGGTTTTTTATGCATGTGCTTTGATTACCTTTGTGTTTAGCCGTGGCTTGCTTGTGCCGCCATACGCCTCCCACAATTTCTTCATTAGCTTTATAAGTTAATGTAAGCCCGTAAAAAGGTTAAATAATACAGACATATGTAATCATTAAGAGTTTACTCGCCTGTAACTAAGATACCAACGAGAGAGAATATATTTTAGTACTCATCCTATAAAACTAGCGGTAAAACAAGTGACAATCTACTTAACTATCGGTCAGGCCTCTTATCTGTATCTATTTTCTATCTGTGTACATGTGTGCCATTCGTTCCCTTGCTTCGCTCAACTTAATTAGTTTTAATTACTTTTATTAGTCAACTCAATCATGCCAGTCTCTCAGGCTGAAAACCCCCTTGCGTTAGATTAGGTTTTTAGAACTGACTTAGGAATTAAAATACTGATAGACATTCTAGGTGTTAACGTTCTACTCTTAGTGTCCGACACTCTACTTACCAACTAGCTACATTGATCAGGTACACTGCTCGTTAGTGTGTGTTATAGGTTAAGTCGGCTAAATATAAATTTAAAACTTGATAGATATAATCTATACCTACAAGGATGTAAGCATATGCATCAATAGTACTCGATGAACAGTAACCGATGAAGAGTACCATTTTTTTGTAGCAATGAAAACACCAATTGATACGACCCCTTAAAGTTGTATCGATAGATTGCACCCTTCAAGCATGTGCTAGCTCCCTAAGAAAGTAGAAAAGAGAAGACAAGATTTGTTGTTGGCTAAAAATGTAATACTTTCATCAACATTGACGGCTATTTATACTTGTTATGAGATAGACTCAATCTAATACAAACACATATCCTAAGATGACTCAAACATATCCTAAACATGACTTTCACGAAACTTATCCTAACACCTAAACAAAAGATAAGCATGATGGTTATCTCATCACGTATTCCCTGCACCAACCCGGAGCAGTTGTTATCCTGTTGGCTCGTTCCAACCCATGAATCGCTGGTGTGTAACAGCCTAGCCATTAATTGATTAAGCGGGGATTAATCGGGTTGGAAGTATATATATAAAACATTATAAAGTTTTGAAATTATGTGTATAAGATAAATGAAATTGTGGAAAACTAGAAGGGGGGGTTGAATAGTTTTACGTCTTTTTAATTTATAAAACTTTGGTTATGAAAACTTCGATTCCAATTTTATGTGATCTCAACTTGCAATTATTAACAACAAAGTATACTAATATAATATGAAACATGCAAGTAAATAAGTAAGGAAATAAAGGTAGAAAGATAGCACCGTGAGACAAGGGATT
>LBNU01024974.1:4706-26856 GCA_014162995.1 Artemisia annua | reverse complement strand
TTTTTGCTTGCCTTAGTAACTTCTTAACTCCGAGAGGTTTCAATCCAAGACCTACCGCCAACTGCTAGGGTTAGAATGTAGGATCCAAGGTCCGATCTCAATCCGAAGTCTTAAAGCACCTTAGCTCATACTGAATAACGGGCTTTAGGGTAGCTCCGAAACCACATGAGTACTACGCTTATACAACGAAATACAATACAATACAACTCGAGATAATGGCGTGTATCCTTGATGTGTACCCAATTTTTCAAGCAAAGATTCTCTTAAGAAGATAAAAAACTATTCATCGGCTAAACCTAACATCTTTAATTATTTTGCACATATATGGGGTGAAGCAATTTTGTGGGAACAAAAAGTCATGAGTACCTTCGATGAGCTTTAAAGAGATCCAACTACTCTATGCTTAGCATCTAACTTCTAAAGAAACTCTATCATTTCACGTTCTCTGCAAATTTAAAATCTCAAATAATGAGATCCGTGAATGCTTAGCCATAATCATTTTTAAAGATTATATTGGTTAAGGGAGACAAGCTAGGGCTCAACATGCCCGGATCAAGTCAAAATTTTTATTCTCACTCTTACCTAGTAGGAAAGTCAAACGCGGTGTCAAAACTTTTATTCTATTTTTGCATAATTTTTAATTTTTTCTCATTTTTTCTTTGGAATTTTTCAAAATTTTTCAATTTTTTTGGTTTTTGAGGAAAAACGGGTTTGCGTAAGTAAACGATAATGGTGAAAGTGCTAGGTCAACCAAATCGAAGATTTACCCCCCAGACTAAAGATAAACATTGTCCTCAATGTTTAAAAGGCAAGGGTAATCCTAACAATAAATCTAGGGCCGTTTATTAAGTGTGCCAAAGATACCGTTAGTCGATAAGATTTTGGATATAAGATTTCCAAGCAAGCATCAATACATGGGACTCGAGTGGAGATGAGACGATCCACGAGCACGAGAGTCATCATGAATTGGGGAAATCTGCACAAACATAAACAACCAAGCAAACACAAGATTGGAAGAGGTCGCCCTCCTCACGTTACTTATTAGAAAATAAAGATGAAATAAAAGGATAAGCATGGGGTGCCTCCCACGAAGCGCTTGTTTAGAAATGAGTCGTATAGCTTAGACTCGCCCTGAATTTACTTGTCTTTGGGGGAGCAAATGAAACACACAGCTTGAAAAGCGACGATGCCGGGATCAAAAACAACATCCTCACTCCCGGAGGAATGACGGATGGGAGAAGCTGCAGTAAATTTGAAGAATGGAAGAAAGATTTTTATGATTTTCAAAATCAAATTTTTCAAGTTTCACGTTTTGAAAATTATCGTTAAAGCTCATTTGTGTATTTTTAAAAACCTTGGGTGGGAGGGATGGGATAATTTTGTCAATAAGTACGTCTCCCCCCAGACTAACGTCTTTCTCAAGATCAAATTGAAACGATTCATATTCGGGAGGAGAGGAAAAAGCAAGAGAGGTGGTACTGCCACGACTCGTCTCCTCCGTATCAAAGGAAAAGGCTTCATAGACTGGGAGAGAAAGATCGGGATGAGAAGTGGGATTGCCACTTAATGCTTCGATCTTAGCAATGAGAAGATATACTTTCGAAAGTTTTTCACCAAGAGTTTCATCTTTAACCTCGTAATCATCTTCCTCTTCTAAGTTGACGAGCTCAGAAGTTAAGTCGTCGACATAACCGACGGCTCTCATAAAGTAAGGTACAATTGCTCTCAACAAGTGAGCCTTTAGGGACAACGGCTCTTATCATGGAAGGGACAAATTGCCCTCGTAAAGTTAGCCTTTAGGGACAACGGATCTCATCATGTAAGTGACAATTGCTCTTATCAAGTGTGCAAGCATTAGGGACAACGGCTATCATCATGTAAAGGGCAATTGCTCTCATCAAGTGAGCAAGCGTTTAGGGACAACGTCTCCCATAGAGTAAGGTACAATTGCTCTCAACAAGTGAGCCTTTAGGGACAACAGCTCTTATCATGGAAGGGACAAATTGCCCTCATAAACTTAGCCTTTAGGGACAACGGATTTTTTTTTTTTTTTGGGTAAAAGGGTTTATTCACCCTGGTAAAATGCATTATCCAAAAAACATTGAAGTACAAAGGACGAGAGTGACTCCCTCGACTCAGTCCCAAAGGACACTTACAGACTCTCATATAAGAATGGCATACCATTCTTATAACTTACATAAATGAACAAACCAATAATAACTAAAGTAAATAAAACATTACAAAACTACTCAAAAATAATCTTGAGTCTTCAAAGTCACTATGGCTGTCCACTTACTTCCATGAAGAACACTTCAACTTGCACAACAGACAATAGGGTCCAACCCTAACATCCATCAAAAGAAAGCAGCTCCGATCCCATACAAAACATCAATCCATAAAAAGAAGATCGAACCACCCATAAACGATCCATAGCAACAAAAATTACTAGTGATCGAGTCAAGGATTTTTGAATAAGATACCCAAGAAACTTAACTTACATATTGAACCATCAGTAGGTATAACGAATCCCTACACCTCCAATAACATGACTTCCATCTCTCCCTTAACCCACGTACACATTACATTCATCTTATACAGAACACGCAGCCAGTTAATAAACCCTCATAGGGGATAACATGAAGAATAACGCGCAGATAATCATCACAAACCAGTGAAAATCGAAACCCTAAAATAGGGATTCTTATAGCATTAACGACCAGCACACATCACCCAATACCGCCTCAAATATATTATGATAAGCTTCATGAGGCACACAACCGAATCATAACTATACCGAAACCCTAACAGAAAAATGACAATCCTAAAAAAAGGAAAATCGATTGAAAAAGAAAACTTTTAGGGTTTAAAGATCGATATAAGAGACCCTTAAAGCGGTTAGATAAACACGATAAGCACCAACAGCGAAACCCTAAATAAGAATCGACTCATCTAAGCCGACCAATCAAAGTCGACATAACAGGAACGATTAGATGTAAAAGAATAGTTAGGGTTTATAGATCGCCAAGTATAAAAACCCTTAAAGAAAGGAGTCGATTAAAAAACCGACTACAAAAAACGATTAGGGTTATAATAATGGGCAGCGAAATCATAAGAATAGGAATGAAAATCAATGGCACACCCCTTCCCATAAGATAACTACCCTTAAACAGATTGCATATCATTCATAAGAACAATAGAGAGGCAGATTTAATGGCAGTTTTTTGGATTTTTAGGATAGGGGATGGTGGCCGGATTTCGCCCCCAAGGGGAGAGAATTTTAGGGTTTTTAATCCACCCAAGATTTAATGACTAGATCAATTTCCCGCATAAAGTTAGTCGTTTGGGANCTCTTATCATGGAAGGGACAAATTGCCCTCATAAATTTAGCCTTTAGGGAAAATGGATCTCATCATGTAAGTGACAATTGCTCTTGTCAAGTGAGCAAGCGTTTAGGGAAACGGCTCCCATAAAGTAAAGTACAATTGCACTCAACAAGTGAGCCTTTAGGGACAACGGCTCTTATCTTCGAAGGGACAAGTTGCCCTCATAAAGTTAGCCCTTAGGGACAATGGATCTCATCATGTAAGTGATAATTGCTCATATCACGTATGTAAGCATTAGGGATAACAGTTATCATCATGTAAAGGGCAATTGCTCTCATCAAGTTAGCATGCGTTTAGGGACAACAGCTCCCATAAAGTAAGGTACAATTGCTCTTAACAATTGAGCCTTTAGGGACAACGGCTCTTATCATGTAAGGGACAAATAGCGCTCATAAAGTTAGCCTTTAGGGACAACGGATATAATCATGTAGGTGACAATTGCTCTTATCAAACGTCCAAGCATTAGGGACGACGGCAATCATAATGTAAAAGGCAATCGCTCTTATCAAGTGAGCAAGCGTTTAGGGACAACGTCTCCCATAAAGTAAGGTACAATTGCTCTCAACAAGTGAGCCTTTAAGGACAATGGCTCTTATCATGGAAGGGACAAACTGCCCTCATAAAGTTAGCCTTTAGGGACAACGGATCTCATCTTGTTAGTGACAATTGCTCTTATCAAGTGTGCAAGCATTAAGGATAACGGCTATCATCATGTAAAGGGAAATTGCTCTCATTAAGTTAGCAAGCGCTTAGGGACAACGGCTCCCATAAAGTAAGGTACAATTGCTCTTAACAATTGAGCCTTTAGGGACAACGGCTCTTATCATGTAAGGGACAAATAACCCTCATAAAGTTAGCCTTTAGGGACAACGGATATAATCATGTAGGTTACAATTACTCTTATCAAATGTGCAAGCATTAGGGACAACGGCTATCATCATGTAAAGGGCAATTGCTGTCATCAAGTGAGCAAGCGTTTAGGGACAACGTCTCCCATAAAGTAAGGTACAATTGCTCTCAAAAAGTGAGCCTATAGGGACAACGACTCTTATCATTGAAGGGACAAATTGCCCTCATAAAGTTAGCCTTTAGGGACAACGGATCTCATCATGTAAGTGACAATTGCTCTTATCAAGTGTGCAAGCATTAGGGACAACGGCTGTCATCATGTAAAGGGCAATTGCACTCATCAAGTGAGCAAGTGTTTAGGGACAACGGCTCCCATAAAGTAAGGTACAATTGCTCTTAACAATTGAGCCTTTAGGGACAACGACTCTTATCATGTTTGGGACAAATAGCCCTCATAAAGTTAGCCTTTAGGGACAACGGATATAATCATGTATATGACAATTGCTCTTATCAAATGTGCAAGCATTAGGGACAACGGCTATCATCATGTAAAGGGCAATTGCTCTCATCATGTGAGCAAGCGTTTAGGGACAACGTCTACCATAAAGTAAGGAACAATTTCTCTCAACAAGTGAGCCTTTAGGGACAACGACTCTTATCACTGAAGGGACAAATTTCCCTCATAAAGTTAGCCTTTAGGGACAACGGATCTCATCTTGTTAGTGACAATTGCTCTTATCAAGTGTGCAAGCATTAGGGACAACGGCTATCATCATGTAAAGGGCAATTGCTCTCATCAAGTGAGCAAGCGTTTAGGGACAACGGCTCCGATAAAGTAAGGTACAATTGCTCTCAACAAGTGAACCTTTAGGGACAACGGCTCTTATCATGGAAGGGCAAATTGCGATCGTAAAGTTAGCCTTTAGGGACAACGGATCTCATCATGTAAGTGACAATTGCTCTTATCAAGTGTGCAAGCATTAGGGACAACGGCTATCATCATGTAAAGGGCAATTGCTCTCATCAAGTGAGCAAGCGTTTAGGGACAACGTCTCCCATAAAGTAAGGTACAATTGCTCTCAACAAGTGAGCCTTTAGGGACAACGGCTCTTATCATGGAAGGGACAAATTGCCCTCATAAAGTTAGCCTTTAGGGACGACGGATCTCATCTTGTTAGTGACAATTGCTCTTATCAAGTGTGCAAGCATTACGGACAACGGCTATCATCATATAAAGGGCAGTTGCTCTCATCGAGTGAGCAAGCGATTAGGGAAAAAGGCTCCCATAAAGTAAAGTACAATTGCACTCAACAAGTGAGCCTTTAGGGACAACGGCTCTTATCTTGGAAGGGACAAATTGCCCTCATAAAGTTAGCCTTTAGGGACAACGGATCTCATCATGTTGTGACAATTGCTCTTATCAGGTTTGCAAGCATTTGGGACTACGGCTATCATCATGTAAAGGGCAATTGCTTTCATCAAGTGAGCAAGCATTTAGGAACAACGGCTCTCATAAAGTAAGGTACAATTGCTCTCAACAAGTGAGCCTTTAGGGACAACGGCTCTCATCATGGAAGGGACAAATTGCCCTCGTAAAGGAAGCCTTTAGGTACAATGGATCTCATCATGTAAGTGACAATATCACTTATCAAGTGCGCAAGCATTAGGGACAACGGCTATCATCATGTAAAGGGTAATTGCTCTCATCAAGTGAGCAAGTGTTTAGGGACAACGTCTCCCATAAAGTAAGGTACAATTGCTCTCAACAAGTGAGCCTTTAGGGACAACAACTCTTATCATGGAAGGGACAAATTGCCCTCATAAAGTTAGCATTTAGGGACAACGGATCTCATCTTGTTAGTGATAATTGCTCTTATCAAGTGTGCAAGCATTAGGGACAATGGCTATCATCATGTAAAGGGCAATTGCTCTCATCAAGTGAGCAAGCGTTTAGGCACAACGGCTCCCATAAAGTAAGGTACATTTGCTCTCAACAAGTGAGCCTTTAGGGACAACGGCTCTTATCATGGAAGGGACAAATTGCCTCATAAAGTAAGCATTTAGGGACAACGGATCTCATCTTGTTAGTGACACTTGCTCTTATCAAGTGTGCAAGCATTAGGGACAATGGCTATCATCATGTAAAGGGCAATTGCTCTCATCAAGTGAGCAAGCGTTTATGGACAACGTCTCCCATAAAGTAAGGTACAATTGCTCTCAACAAGTGAGCCTTTAGGGATAACGGCTCTTATCATGGAAGGGAAAAATTGCCCTCGTAAAGTTAGCCTTTAGGGAAAATGAATCTCATCATGTAAGTGACAATTGCTCTGCTCAAGTGTGCAAGCATTAGTTACAACGGCTATCATCATGTAAAGGGCAATTGCTCTCATCAAGTGAGCAAGCGTTTAGGGACAACGGCTCCCATAAAGTAAGGTACAATTGCTCTCAACAAGTGAGCCTTTAGGGACAACGGCTCTTATCATGTAAGGGACAAATTGCCCTCATAAAGTTAGCCTTTAGGGACAACGGATCTCATCATGTAAGTGACAATTGCTCTTATCAAGTGTGCAAGCATTAGGGACAATGGCTATCATCATGTAAAGGGCAATTGCTCTCATCAAGTGAGCAAATGTTTATGGACAACGTCTCCCATAAAGTAAGGTACAATTGCTCTCAACAAGTGAGCCTTTAGGGATAACGGCTCTTATCATGGAAGGGAAAAATTGCCCTCGTAAAGTTAACCTTTAGGGAAAATGAATCTCATCATGTAAGTGACAATTGCTCTGATCAAGTGTGCAAGCATTAGTTACAACGGCTATCATCATGTAAAGGGCAATTGCTCTCATCAAGTTAGCAAGCGTTTAGGGACAACGGCTCCCATAAATTATGGTACAATTGCTCTCAACAAGTGAGCCTTTAGGGACAACGGCTCTTATCATGGAAGGGACAAATTGCCCTCATAAATTTAGCCTTTAGGGACAACGGATCTCATCATGTAAGCGACAATTGCTCTTGTCAAGGTGAGCAAGCGTTTAGGGAAAACGGCTCCCATAAAGTAAAGTACAATTTCACTCAACAAGTGAGCCTTTAGGGACAACGGCTCTTATCTTCGAAGGGACAAATTGCCCTCATAAAGTTAGCCTTTAGGGACAATGGATCTCATCATGTAAGTGATAATTGCTCATATCACGTGTGCAAGAATTAGGGATAACGGCTATCATCATGTAAAGGGCAATTGCTCTCATCAAGTTAGCATGCGTTTAGGGACAACGGCTCCCATAAAGTAAGGTACAATTGCTCTTAACAATTAAGCCTTTAGGGACAACGGCTCTCATCAAGTTAGCATGCGTTTAGGGACAACAGATATAATCATGTAGGTGACAATTGCCCTTATCAAATGTGCAAGCATTAGGGACAACGGCTATCATAAAGCGTTTAGGGACAACGTCTCCCATAAAGTAAGGTACAATTGCTCTCAACAAGTGAGCCTTTAAGGACAATGGATCTTATCATGGAAGGGACAACTTGCCCTCATAAAGTTAGCCTTTAGGGACAACGGATCTCATCTTGTTAGTGACAATTGCTCGTATCAAGTGAGCAAGCGTTTAGGGACAATGTCTCCCATAAAGGAAGGTACAATTGCTCGCAACAACTGAGCCTTTAGGGACAACGGCTCTTATCATGGAAGGGACAAATTTCCCTCATAAAGTTAGCCTTTAGGGACTACGGATCTCATCATGTAAGTGACAATTGCTCTTGTCAAGTGTGCAAGCATAAACGGCTATTATCATATAAAGGGCATTTGCTCTCATCGAGTGAGCAACCGATTAGGGAAAACGGCTCCCATAAAGTAAGGTACAATTGCACTCAACAAATGAGCCTTTAGGGACAACGGCTCTTAACTTGGAAGGGACAAATTGCCCTCATAAACTTAGCCTTTAGGGACAATGGATCTCATCATGTAAATGATAATTGCTCTTATCAATTGTGCAAGCATTAGGATAACGGCTATCATCACGTAAAGGGCAATTGCTCTCATCAAGTTAGCAAGCGTTTAGGGACAATGACTCCCATAAAGTAAGGTACAATTGCTCTTAACAATTGAGCCTTTAGGGACAATGGCTCTTATCATGTAAGGGACAAATAGCCCTCATAAAGTTAGCCTTTAGGGACAACGGATCTCATCATGTAAGTGACAATTGCTCTTATCAGGTGTGCAAGCATTAGAGACTACGGCTATTGGTATGTGCTTATTCACATACCTTTTATTCACCATTTTCAGGCTCTATAAGACCAAAAACCAACGTTAAACGCCAAAGATATCGTGTTTTTTTTTGTGACTGTGCAGGTAAGGATATTGCAAAAACAACATAGAAATCAACCAAAAAGCCTAAAACGAGCACGAGATGTGAAAAAGAGTCTAAAGTGAAGCCAAAGATGAAATCTACTTAAGAAAAGCCCGTGACGACGCATTTATTCCTTAAAGGCTCAAGAAAATAAAAGAGACGCTTAATCGAAGATCAAAGATAATTATCACGATAAGCTTCCCAAATTCGAGCAAGTGATCACTTTTACATCGTTGAAGACTTTTTGAGAACACGTCAACACGCTACCTCAAGTTACAAGGGCTTAAGTTTAATTCTTAGAAAGTTTAGTAGCTTTGTAATAGAAGTTTATGTGTAGTTTTCATGAACGCAAAAAGTCTAGGGGGCAAAGTGTACACGATGTAAACAAGGAAGCCTCCTTGGCTCCTTTAAATAGGATTCCCTAGCTTCATTTTGAGTTGGTTAGATTTAGTTTAATTTTGTCTTAGGGTAAGTTTCTTTTTATGCAAGTTATTATTTTCATGTCTTAAAATCTTTCCTAGCTTATTTTGTCTCTTCATCTTAATATTTCTTTTTAATCCTTACATCTTATTGAGCTTATTTAGTTGTCATATTAATCTTTACAAAAGCTTTTATAACTTCCACCACCTTTGCATGTTTTCAAATCGTATGGTTTAACAAAAATGGTTTAGGGCTTATTTTGGTCACTCTAGCTTATTTAAAGCTTATTTAGGTTCTTAAAAATCATTTTCAATAAAGTTTTCATTGGTTTCTATTTAGTTTAATCATTAGTTTCAAGTTTAAAACGTACCAGCTTATTTTTACAAATCTAGCGAGTAGGAAATTTAGGGTTTAGCGAGTTGGGGTCTTTTGGACGAATATCTAGCGAGTATGAAATCAATTCCCAGCGAGTTTGCTGTTTTAGCTAGCGAGTAAGGCTAGCCTTTTAGCGAGTATGGTCTCTTGGTCATTTCTAGCGAGTTTGGTTTGTGATCTAGCGAGTATGACTTCATTTTGTAGCGAGTATGGAATTTTCTATACCTAGCGAGTATGATTTCTTGTCCTTAGCGAGTTTCATTTTCAAAACTTTGCGAGTATATTTTTTTTATTTAGTTAGCGAGTAAGGTTGTTTAGATTTTGCGAGTTTGGTGCTTGTATTTAGCGAGTACGAGTCTTAATTTGGAGTCAAGTCTTATTATTTCTTTCAAGATCTTTTGTGTCGAGTCTAATTGTTTATCAAGCCGGGCTTGGCTTTTATTTACCTCATCGTCTTAACGAGTGAGGTTTTATTCTACTTAGTTCTAAACGAAACTCTGTCAAATTTCTTAAAACCTTTTTAGCTTATTTAACTTAGTTTACCCTCTTTTCTTATTAGTTTAAGTTTAGTGCGTTACATCTTTTATCGTTTCTTAAGTATAACTTTTCTTGTCGTTTATTAAAAACAAAACACCAAAAACATTTTCCTTATCACTCTCTTTGATAGTTTGTAGTTTAAACTTCATTTCTCTATTGTTTAATCTAGTCTTATGTTTTCTTTTCTTGTTAAACTTATTTCTTTTAATCTCGTTCTTTACTTCATTCAAGTTTCAAACAAGTTTTCGTAGTATAAACTAAAACCAAATCTCATCTCTCAAACTTATTCATATCACATAACTTACGACTCGAGTGACAAGATCAATTCAACCCTCGTTGGGACAACGATCCGTGGTTTACAAGCTTGCTTGCTAGATCGCAACGATCAGCTATCATCATGTAAAGGGCAATTGCTCTCATCAAGTGAGCAAGCGTTTAGGGACAACGTCTCCCATAAAGGAAGGTACAGTTGCTCTCAACAAGTGAGCCTTTAGGGACAACGGCTCTTATCTTGGAAGGGACAAATTGCCCTCGTAAAGTTAGCCTTTAGGGACAACGGATCTCATCATGTAAGTGACAATTGCTCTTGTCAAGTGAGCAAGCGTTTAGGGAAAACGGCTCCCATAAAGTAAAGTACAATTTCACTCAACAAGTGGGCCTTTAGGGACAACGGCTCTTATCTTCGAAGGGACAAATTGCCCTCATAAAGTTAGCCTTTAGGGAAAATGGATCTCATCATGTAAGTGATAATTGCTCATATCACGTGTGCAAGCATTAGGGATAACGGCTATCATCATGTAAAAGGCAATTGCTCTCATCAAGTTAGCATGCGTTTAGGGACAACGGCTCCCATAAAGTAAGGTACAATTGCTCTTAACAATTAAGCCTTTAGGGACAACGGCTCTTATCATGTAAGGGACAAATAGCGCTCATAAAGTTAGCCTTTAGGGACAACGGATATAATCATGTAGGTGACAATTGCTCTTATCAAATGTGCAAGCATTAGGGACAACGGCTATCATCATGTAAAGGGCAATAGCTCTCATCAAGTGAGCAAGCGTTTAGGGACAACGTCTACCATAAAGTAAGGAACAATTGCTCGCAACAAGTGAGCCTTTAGGGACAACGGCTCTTATCATTGAAGGGACAAATTGCCGTCATAAAGTTAGCCTTTAGGGACAACGGATCTCATCTTGTTAGTGACAATTGCTCTTATCAAGTGTGCAAGCATTAGGGATAACCGCTATCATCATGTAAAGGGCAACTGCTCTTATCAAGTGAGCAAGCGTTTAGGGACAACGGCTCCGATAAAGTAAGGTACAATTGCTCTCAACAAGTGAGACTTTAGGGACAACGACTCTTATCATGGAAGGGCAAATTGCGATCGTAAAGTTTGCCTTTAGGGACAATGGATCTCATCATGTAGTGACAATTGCTCTTATCAAGTGTTCAAGCTTTAGGGACAACGGCTATCATCATGTAAAGGGCAATTGCTCTCATCAAGTGAGCAAGCGTTTAGGGACAATGGCTCCGATAAAGTAAGGTACAATTGCTCTCAACAAGTGAACCTTTAGGGACAACGGCTCTTATCATGGAATGGCAAATTGCGATTGTAAAGTTAGCCTTTAGGGACAACGGATCTCATCGTGTAAGTGACAATTGCTCTTATCAAGTGTGATAGCATTAGGGACAACGGCTATCATCATGTAAAGGGCAATTGCTCTCATCAAGTGAGCAAGCGTTTAGGGACAACGTCTCCCATAAAGGAAGGTACAATTGCTCTCAACAACTGAGCCTTTAGGGACAACGGCTCTTATCATGGAAAGGACAAATTGCCGTCATAAAGTTGGACATTAGGGACTACGAATCTCATCATGTAAATTGCTCTTGTCAAGTGTGCAAGCATTACGGACAACAGCTATCATCATATAAAGGGCAGTTGCTCTCATCGAGTAAGCAAGCGATTAGGGAAAAAGGCTCCCATAAAGTAAAGTACAATTGCACTCAACAAGTGAGCCTTTAGGGACGACGGCTCTTATCTTGGAAGGGACAAATTGCCCTCAGAAAGTTAGCCTTTAGGGACAACGGATCTCATCATGTAAGTGACAATTGCTCTTCTCAAGTTTGCAAGCATTTGGGACTACGGCTATCATCATGTAAAGGGCAATTGCTCTCATCAAGTGAGCAAGCGTTTGGGAACAACGGCTCTCATAAAGTAAGGTACAATTGCTCTCAATAAGTGAGCCTTTAGGGACAACGGCTCTTATCATGGAAGGGACAAATTGCCCTCGTAAAGGTAGCCTTTAGGGACAACGGATCTCATCATGTAAGTGACAATTGCTCTTATCAAGTGTGCAAGCATTAGGGACAACGGCTATCATCATGTAAAGGGCAATTGCTCTCATCAAGTGAGCAAGCGTTTAGGGACAACGGCTCCCATAAAGTAAGGTACAATTGCTCTCAACAAGTGAGCCTTTAGGGACAACGGCTCTTATCATGGAAGGGACAAATTGCCCTCGTAAAGTTAGCCTTTAGGGAAATGGATCTCATCATGTAAGTGACAATTGCTCTGATAAAGTGTGCAAGCATTAGGGACAACGGCTATCATCATGTAAAGGGAAATTGCTCTCATCATGTGAGCAAGCGTTTAGGGACAACGGCTCCCATAAATTATGGTACAATTGCTCTCAACAAGTGAGCCTTTAGGGACAACGGCTCTTATCATGGAAGGGACAAATTGCCCTCATAAATTTAGCCTTTAGGGACAACGGATCTCATCATGTAAGTGACAATTGCTCTTGTCAAGGTGAGCAAGCGTTTAGGGAAAACGGCTCCCATAAAGTAAAGTACAATTTCACTCAACAAATGAGCCTTTAGGGACAACGGCTCTTATCTTCGAAGGGACAAATTGCCCTCATAAAGTTAGCCTTTAGGGACAATGGATCTCATCATGTAAGTGATAATTGCTCATATCACGTGTGCAAGCATTAGGGATAACGGCTATCATCATGTAAGGGCAATTGCTCTCATCAAGTTAGCATGCGTTTAGGGACAACGGCTCCCATAAAGTAAGGTACAATTGCTCTTGCCTTTAGTGGCAACGGCTCTTATCATGTAAGAGGTAAATAGCCCTCATAAAGTTAGCCTTTAGGGACAACGGATCTCATCATGTAAGTGACAATTGCTCTTATCAGGTGTGCAAGCATTAGAGACTACGGCTATCATCATGTAAAGGGCCATTGCTCTCATCAAGTGAGCATGCGTTTTGGGACAACGTCTCCCATAAAGGAAGGTACAATTGCTCTCAACAAGTGAGCCTTTAGGGACAACGGCTCTTACCTTGGAAGGGACAAATTGCCCTCGTAAAGTTAGCCTTTAGGGGGACAATGGATCTCATCATGTAAGTGACAATTGCTCTTATCAAGTGTGCAAGAATTAGGGACAACGGCTATCATCATGTAAAGGGCAATTGCTCTCATCAAGTGAGCAAGCATTTAGGGACAACGTCTCCCATAAAAGAAGGTACAATTGCTCTCAACAAGTGAACCTTTAGGGACAACGGCTCTTATCATGGAAGGGCAAATTGCGATTGTAAAGTTAGCCTTTAGGGACAACGGATCTCATCATGTAAGTGACAATTGCTCTTATCAAGTGTGCAAGCATTAGGGACAACGGCTATCATCATGTAAAGGGCAATTGCTCACATCAAGTGAGCAAGCGTTTAGGGAGAACGTCTCCAATAAAGGAAGGTACAATTTTTGGGTAAAAGGGTACTACACCCTGGTAAAATTCATTATCCAAAAAACGTTGAAGTACAAAATGACGAAGGTGAAATCCTTCGCCCACAGTCCGTTAGGACACTAACAATAACCTATCTAAGAATGGCATACCATTCTTAAAACTAACATGCACAACATGTGCAACTGACCAAACCACAATGCTAGACAAAAGCAACTTAACAGCAAGAAAACAAAAATAATAGACATATAACTATTTCTTCTTGCGTCCTTGCACCTTGAAGTCTTTCGGAGAACCATTCTTGAACGTGGAATACATATCAATATCATCGTAGTTCTCGTAGACTTCATCATCTTCATCATCATACTCAACCACCTTAGCTTCAGCAGCAAACGAAACTCTCTTCAAAGGACTCTTCACAGTAGTAGTAAACGAGTCAGAATTAACAAAATCAGAAGAAGTCACACTTGTAGAAGCACCATCATTGTGAGAACCAAGCTCCCCGGTATTAGAATGTGTTCCTTTATTCTTCTTCTTGGCAGCCGGTTTAGAAACAGGTTGGTATGAAAGTTTAGACTTAGTTGCAAATCCCCAAGTTCCTTTCTTACCCTTATCATTAGTATGACCAGCCTTTGTAGCGTGAACCTTACCATCTTGTTGAGACGAAGTCTTAGTAACCCGCTTATGCCTAAGAGGACACCCATCATCATCATGATTGAAACAAACACACTTAGAACACCAAGATGGCCACCATTCATACTCAACATCAAGAACCTCCATATAACTACCCTTACCCTTAGGTAAAGGAATTTCAACTTCAATTGATTCCAAAACATCCAAATCAGCCGATAATTCAATAAGTACCCGTGCATATGAATAACGTCCCCAAGGATCTTTACACATACCATTAGTACCCGCATCAAACCGTATTATCCGCCCCAACTGTTTTGCAATCAAACTTACACCGGTTTTAGAGTATACAACGGAAGGTATATTATGAATACCGGTTTTAGAGTATAAAGGAAGGTACAATTGCTCTCAACAACTGAGCCTTTAGGGACAACGGCTCTTATCATGGAAGGGACAAATTGCCCTCGTAAAGTTAGCCTTTAGGGACTATGGATCTCATCATGTAAGTGACAATTGCTCTTGTCAACTGTGCAAGCATTACGGACAACGGCTATCATCATATAAAGGGCAGTTGCTCTCATCGAGTGAGAATCGATTAGGGAAAAGGGCTCCCATAAAGTAAAGTACAATTGCACTCAACAAGTGAGCCTTTAGGGACAACGGCTCTTATCTTGGAAGGGACAATTTGCCCTCATAAAGTTAGCCTTTAGGGACAACGGATCTCATCATGTTAGTGACAATTGCTCTTATCAGGTTTGCAACATATCCCTAAAAGTTCTCTTGTGTGGGCGATTTTTTCAACCCTTATCCCTAAATCGTTTTTTGCTCAATTCGTTCCTGGATCTCTATGTTTCTGATTCCTCTTGTTAATTTAGTGATTAACATTTGTGTGTTATCATTGATTAATCTTGTTGGGTGATTAAATCTTGATTTCTTGGGTCGATTTTAGGTGAAAACCGATTTAGGTTTTTATTCAGTTTCAATCGTTTTCATCAAGTCTGCTCTAATTCCTTTGATTCTTGGATCGAACTGAGTCTACAAGTGATTAAACATTACGTTTATCATTAGTTTACTTCAAATCGGTGTTTGGATTTTAGGTTTTATTTCAGTTCTGGTTGAGATTGTTTTTTGAGGGTTAAACCGCCTTTGGTCATTCTCTAATCGTCCCTTATCTCTGATTCATTGTTAAGTCGGTTTTCTACTGATTTGCTTATATAAGGTCGATTACCAATTGTTTGCTGCACATTATCTTTAATTCCATTCGATTCCTGTTTAGGGTATCATTTTTTTTCTATTGTGCGCAAGGTTGTTGGTCCTTAATCATCAATTGAACTCGTTTAGGGTTTGGTTGTTTTTGGATTGGTGGGGTGATTTGGTGCTTTATTGTTTAACAAACTCTTTGGGGTTTGTTGTTTCTGGATTGCAAGTAACCTTTCAAAGGTTTTGGTTAATTCAAGTGTACGTGGCTGCTGCTGTTAGTATTATTGTACGTGGGTTTAGAGATTGTCATGGAATCAAGTTTTCTGAATGTTAAACAGCCTTCGAAGGCTACGGGGTTGGCTGCTAAGATTGGTAATATCGATGGCAAGGTTATAACTAATGCAAGTATGCCATTG
Organism: Artemisia annua; assembly: GCA_014162995.1. Classification (NCBI taxonomy): domain Eukaryota; kingdom Viridiplantae; phylum Streptophyta; class Magnoliopsida; order Asterales; family Asteraceae; genus Artemisia; species Artemisia annua. The sequence goes on along the minus strand of LBNU01024974.1, from coordinate 10,962 downwards.
AAAACTATATTGAAAAGTGCAGGTTTGGAAGGAAAAACGGGTTGCTTTGCTCTTCCTAGTGATCATGGTCCCGTTGTTTCTGATCCGAATGGTGCNCAATGTACTTCAACGCTTTTTGGTGTAATGAATTTTGCCGGGGTGAATAACCCTTTTACCCAAAAAAAAAATCGATCGTGTTCTTATCCCTTACATCTAAAATGATTCCTTGGATCGTTTTGTTAGGGTTAAAACCGACTTTGGGATTCTCTAATCGTTTCCTTATTCCCTTCAATTTTTAAGTCGGTTCTTGACTTATTCTTATATAAATCTGATTTTCCTAAGTCTAATAATGTTGTAGCATCTGATTCTTTGGGGGTTGCACTTGTTGGTACTTCTAAGGATAATGGTGATAGGCTAGTGGATGGGGGTAATATTGGAGGTTCTTGTGATCCTAAGGTTCCTAGTGATTCACAATCTGTTGGAGTTGAGGAGGCTACTAGGTCGGGTTCAAGAGTGGTTATTCCAATGGCCGTCGTTGATGATATGTGCACTAAACTTAATAATTCATTATACGATTATTTCATTGGTCAAAGGGTTGCGTTTCCTATTGTGGAAGACTATGTCAAGCATGCTTGGGCAAGGTTCGGCTTTGAACATGTTATATTGCGGAATGGTTTCTTCATTTTCAAGTTCTCATCACTAGAAGGTATGAATAAAGTTCTTAATGGTGGTCCTTGGTTTATTAGATCAACGCCTTTATTTTTACATATTTGGGTGCCTAACATGAGGCTTGAGAAGGAGAAGATTACTAAGGTACCGGTTTGGGTACGTATTTGTAATATACCGTCCGTTGTATACTCTAAAGCCGGTATTAGTTTGATTGCAAAACAGTTGGGGCGGATAATACGGTTTGATGCGGGTACTAATGATATGTGTAAGAATCCTTGGGGACGTTATTCACATGCAAGGGTACTTATTGAATTATCGGCTGATTTGGATGTTTTGGAATCAATTGAGGTTGAAATTCCTTTGCCTAAGGGTAAAGGTCATTACATGGAGGTTCTTGATGTTGAGTATGAATGGTGGCCATCTTGGTGTTCTAAGTGCATTTGTTTTAATCATGATGATGATGTGTGTCCACTTAGGCGTAAGCGGGTTACTAAGGATTCGACTCAAAAAGATATTGAAGTCAAGCGTAAGGTTCACTCTACAAAGGCTGGTCAAACTAGTGATAAGGGTAAGAATGGGGCTTGGGGGGTTTCAACTAAGCCAAAACTTGCGTATCAACCTGTTTCTAAACCGGCTACCAAGAAGAAGAATAGAGGTTCACAACCTGATGTGGGGGCTGCTATTAAGCCTACTAATGGTGATTCTACTTCGTTTGGTACATCTAATGATGCGTTGAAGAGTGATTTTGGGGCTGCTACCGTTGAGGATGGTCATACTCAATTTGAGCAGACGGAACCTGTGGATGCTCACGCTTCTTTTGGGGGTGTGGAAACCGTGGGTGAGAGTGGTGTTAATGTGGTTCCATTGCATAGCACTACTGATGGTTTGTGGGATTCTCACAATGATGGTGCTTCTACAAGCGTGACCTATTCTGATTCTGATAATTCTAGCTCGTTTACTACTAAAGTGAAGAGTCATATGAAGAGGGTTACGTTTGCTGTTGAAGATGAAGTCTACGAGAACTATGATGATTTTGAAATGTATTCCAAGTTCAAGAATGGTTCTCCGAAAGATTTCCAGGTGCAAGGACGAAAGAAGAAATAGTTATTCATTTTAATTCTATTATTTTTGTGATTCTTGCTTGTTAAGTTGCTTTTGTTTAGCATGTTTGTTTGGTCAGTTGCACATGTTGTGCATGTTAGTTTTAAGAATGGTATGTCATTCTTAGATAGGTGTCTTGTAAGTGTCCTAACGGACTGGGGGCGAGGGAAATCACCCTCGTCATTATGTACTTCAACGTTTTTGGATAATGAATTTTACCAGGGTGCAGGATTACTACCCTTTACCCAAAAAAGCATTTGGGACTACGGCTATCATCATGTAAAGGGCAATTGCTCTCATCAAGTGAGCAAGCGTTTAGGAACAACGGCTCTCATAAAGTAAGGTACAATTGCTCTCAACAAGTGAGCCTTTAGGGACAACGGCTCTTATCTAGAAAGGGAAAAATTGCCCTCGTAAAGTTAGCCTTTAGGGACAACGAATCTCATCATGTAAGTGACAACTGCACTTATCAAGTGTGCAAGCATTAGGGACAACGGCTATCATCATGTAAAGGGCAATTGCTCTCATCAAGTGAGCAAGTGTTTAGGGACAACGTCTCCCATAAATTAAGGTACAATTGCTCTCAACAAGTGAGCCTTTAGGGACAACAGCTCTTATCATGGAAGGGACAAATTGCCCTCATAAAGTTAGCCTTTAGGGACAACGGATCTCATCTTGTTAGTGATAATTGCTCTTATCAAGTGTGAAAGCATTAGGGACAACGGCTATCATCATGTAAAGGGCAATTGCTCTCATCAAGTGAGCAAGCGTTTAGGGACAACGGCTCCCATAAAGTAAGGTACAATTGCTCTTAACAATTGAGCCTTTAGGGACAACGGCTCTTATCATGTAATGGACAAATAGCGCTCATAAAGTTAGCCTTTACTGACAACGGATATAATCATGTAGGTGACAATTGCTCTTATCAAACGTGCAAGCATTAGGGACAACGGCTATCATCATGTAAAAGGCAATCGCTCTTATCAAGTGAGCAAGCGTTTAGGGACAACGTCTCCCATAAAGTAAGGTACAATTGCTCTCAACAAGTGAACCTTTAGGGACAACGGCTCATACCATGGAAGGGCAAATTGCGATTGTAAAGTTAGCCTTTAGGGACAACGGATCTCATCGTGTAAGTGACAATTGCTCTTATCAAGTGTGCAAGCATTAGGGACAACGGCTATCATCATGTAAAGGGCAATTGCTCTCATCAAGTGAGCAAGCGTTTAGGGACAACGGCTCCCATAAAGTAAGGTACAATTGCTCTTAACAATTGAGCCTTTAGGGACAACGGCTCTTATCATGTAATGGACAAATAGCGCTCATAAAGTTAGCCTTTAGTGACAACGGATATAATCATGTAGGTGACAATTGCTCTTATCAAACGTGCAAGCATTAGGGACAACGGCTATCATCATGTAAAAGGCAATTGCTCTTATCAAGTGAGCAAGCGTTTAGGGACAACGTCTCCCATAAAGTAAGGTACAATTGCTCTCAACAAGTGAACCTTTAGGGACAACGGCTCATACCATGGAAGGGCAAATTGCGATTGTAAAGTTAGCCTTTAGGGACAACGGATCTCATCGTGTAAGTGACAATTGCTCTTATCAAGTGTGCAAGCATTAGGGACAACGGCTATCATCATGTAAAGGGCAATTGCTCTCATCAAGTGAGCAAGCATTTACGGACAACGTCTCCCATAAAGGAAGGTATAATTGCTCTCAACAACTGAGCCTTTAGGGACAACGGCTCTTATCATGGAAGGGACAAATTGCCCTCATAAACTTAGACTTTAGGGACTACGGATCTCTTCATGTAAGTGACAATTGCTCTTGTCAAGTGTACAAGCATTACGGACAACGGCTATCATCATATAAAGGGCAGTTGCTCTCATTGAGTGAGCAAGAGATTAGGGAAAAAGGCTCCCAGAAAGTAAAGTACAATTGCACTCAACAAGTGAGCCTTTAAGGACAACGGCTCTTATCTTGGAAGGGACAAATTGCCCTCATAAAGTTAGCCTTTAGGGACAACGGATCTCATCATGTAAGTGACAATTGCTCTTATCAGGTTTGCAAGCAGTTGGGACTACGGCTATCATCATGTAAAGGGCAATTGCTCTCATCAAGTGAGCAAGCGTTTAGGAACAACGGCTCTCATAAAGTAAGGTACAATTTCTCTCAACAAGTGAGCCTTTAGGGACAACGGCTCTTATCATGGAAGGGACAAATTGCCCTCGTAAAGTTAGCCTTTAGGGACAACGGATCTAATCATGTAAGTGACAATTGCACTTATCAAGTGTGCAAGCATTAGGGACAACGGCTATGATCATGTAAAGGGCAATTGCTCTCATCAAGTGAGCAAGTGTTTAGGGACAACGTCTCCCATAAAGGAAGGTACAATTGCTCTCAACAAGTGAGCCTTTAGGGACAACAGCTCTTATCATGGAACGGACAAATTGCCCTCATAAAGTTAACATTTAGGGACAACGGATCTCATCTTGTTAGTGATAATTGCTCGTATCAAGTGTGCAAGCATTAGGGACAACGACTATCATCATGTAAAGGGCAATTGCTCTCATCAAGTGAGCAAGCGTTTAGGGACAACGGCTCCCATAAAGTAAGGTACAATTCCTCTCAACAAGTGAGCCTTTAGATACAACGGCTCTTGTCATGGAAGGGACAAATTGCCTCATAAAGTTAGCCTTTAGGAAAAAGGGATCTCATCTTGTTAGTGACAATTGCTCTTATCAAGTGTGCAACATTAAGGACAATGGCTATCATCATGTAAAGGGCAATTGCTCTCATCAAGTGAGCAAGCGTTTATGGACAACGTCTCCCATAAAGTAAGGTACAATTGCTCTCAACAAGTGAGCCTTTAGGGACAATGGCTCTTATCACGGAAGGGACAAATTGCCCTCGTAAAGTTAGCCTTTAGGGACTCATCATGTAAATGATAATTGCTCTTATCAAGTGTGCAAGCATTAGGGATAACGGATCATGTAAAGGGCAATTGCTCTCATCAAGTGAGCAAGCGTTTAGGGACAACGTCTCCCATAAATGAAGGTACAATTGCTCTCAACAAGTGAGCCTTTAGGGACAATGGCTCTTATCTTGGAAGGGACAAATTGCCCTCGTAAAGTTAGCCTTTAGGGATAACGGATCTCATCATGTAAATGATAATTGCTCTTATCAAGTGTGCAAGCATTAGGGATAACGGCTATCGGATCTCATCATGTAAATGATAATTGCTCTTATCAAGTGTGCAAGCATTAGGGATAACGGCTATCATCATGTAAAGTGAAATTACTCTCATCAAGTTAGCAAGCGTTTAGGGACAAAGACTCCCATAAAGTAAGGTACAATTGCTCTTAACAATTGAGCCTTTAGGGACAACAGCTCTTATCATGTAAGGGACAAATAGCCCTCATAAAGTTAGCCATTAGGGACAACGGATCTCATCATGTAAGTGATAATTGCTCTTATCAAGTGTGCAAGCATTAGGGACAACGGCTATCATCATGTAAAGGGCAATTGCTCTAATCAAGTTAACAAGCGTTTAGGGACAATTGCTCTTATCATGATTGTTGAAAACCGAAAAAACCCTAAATTCTCTGGAGAAAAATGGCGACTCCCCTCTATCACCTAATTCTGATCGATCTCTCTCTTCTCTCTTGATTCTTATACTTAATAACACTTCTACTCTTGTGGAATAATCTTAGTATTATCTCCCTCTAGTGGATTTTTTATTTTGTTGCTGTTTTAAGAAGTTAGGGAATCGTTTTTTCTGCTTTTAGGGTATCGCTATAGTTATTTGGTTTGTTCTTCTGATTTGCGAATTAATTGTCCATGATGTAAGTCGGTTGTTATTATCTATTAATGATTGGCGGCTGGTCATTCTCATGTCGGTTTTAAGGATGTTTCATGGCTATTTAATGCTTCGTGGGATTTAATTGCGCACGTATTTGTTTATCGTTGGGTTTTTTTTAGGGTTTATAGTAATTCGTTTCTTAGGGTTTTTTCTTCCTAGCTTCTGTTTTCAATCGGTGTGTTTTCTATTTATTTTGTTATGGAGAAGGTTACTGCTAACATTGATGATTCATTGGTGGGATCAACCATTGAGGGATCATTAACTGGTCATGATATGCAAGGTTCGCAAGTAGCTGGTAATCGTGACAATATTGCTCAACGATCCTCAAACAAAGATGGGGGGATTAATACTGAAAGTAGCTTGCTTGCTAATGCTCCTATACTTAAATCCATTCTAAAGAGGGCTGCTCGTAATGTGCCTGGTAAGACCACTAATCTCTCAAAGTTGAATGTTGATGTTGAATGTAGTAATATAGATGGGGGTAAAGGCACTACTGATGACACGACTAGTACATTAGATGCTGGATTTATTGGTAATATTGCTGCTAAGGTTAAAAGTGTGGATGGAAAGATCGTTGGGAGAGATGGTAAGTTGTTAAAGCCATGTCGTAAGGTTACTTTTGCGGATCAAGTGGATGATG